>JAVJIF010006420.1:0-271494 GCA_038442645.1 Agave tequilana | reverse complement strand
AAGAAGGTATCTCTTATGTCTACCTCAAGCTCTGATCAAGAGACAATTATGTTTCATTTATGATATTTTCATCACAAATCACATATCTTATCGACTTTTCTTAATAAAATTAATAACAGTTATATATTATGTTTTTTTCGCAAGTGAGCACCAAGAACCTTCCTTCAATCTTTCTTAGACCTCATGATTACAACTGAAAATAAGAAGATTAGTTGATTAATGAGATAAGCTAAGGTTCTACTTTCACAGAGAAAAGATAAAAGGAAAAGGAAAAGAGAAGGGGGAAAAGTTTTAAAAAAACAGACTTGATTTTGGTGGAGATGATGATGATGGTGGTGGTGGTGGTGGACCTTTAGCCCTCATGATCACTAGTAATCTTAGTACAGAACATTTTACCCGATTTAGTATGTAAAATATGCTACAAGAGGTAAACTATCTGAAATATCTGAATACGTATCTTAGTATATTGAATATTTTTAGAATGATTATATCTTAGAATACATAAAATATTTCATTAATTCTTGATGAGCATATTGGCTAAAGAAATAAATGCAAATCTGGAGACTTAAAATTGAAGGTACAACCTATCTTTAAATCTAACTCTTCAACTCTTTTTATACTATATAGATAGTATCTTGCATTTGATCTAAATTTAAATTTCCTTTGACAAATATTATATTGACAATTCTTTTGTACAATGCACCCATGTAATGTTTGATTGCATGTAATGCCTTTGATGATTATAAAAAAGTAGGTATAGAAAAGATTAAGAGTGGTGAGAACTAATCTCATAAATGTTTCATGTTTTTAAAGAGAAAATATGTTTTCCTAAAACTGTTGAAAAACTTTTCTGACTTATGTAAGACTATTAAACGACTTTGCCAAAAAAAATTCAATCATATTTTCAAAATTCTCTTTTAAGAATTTTTTTGTTGTTCCTATATCGTATTTTTCTATTTCTAAATAATTTTAACTTTTGCAAATTCTAAAACATAAACATGTGATAAAAAGAATGATTTCTAGCATATAGATTTTAACGCTTAACATGCAAATACAACTTTTGTATAAATCATGAAAAAAATAAATAAACAACTGGAAACAAAGCTGGCCTGTAAGGGAGCAGTCATGTCATTCACTGCCCTAAAAGACAAATATCCGCATTTTCGCTCGGATGTTATGTCGGTATCATCAACTAGACGTAAAAGTCTCCCAGAATAACCAGCACCTAACGTGAGCGTGTGCATGGTCTCCTGCTCAGATAAAAACGATTGCCTACTAGACTAAAACAAAAGTTTAAATTTAAAATAAGAAAAAACTTCTTCATGTTAGCAAATGACTGTTGTAGAAGAGTTCAGAAAAGGAGAGAAGAGAAAAAGCTTTGGAGGAGAAACTTTTAATTGTTGTGCATTCAGCTATAGAATGAGGGATCTATTTATAGGCTGAATAGCTCCCTCACTCAACAGCTACATGTTTGTAACGGTCGCTTTAATGCGAACATTTCCCGTGTCTCTATATCTGAACAGTCAAAATAAAATATAGTAACAGTCGGCAATAAATGCAACTAATCAGTTAGAATAAAATAAAAAGACATACAAATCAATTCGCTCGCTTGCACAGCGCACGCCATGTGCTGGCACGGTGCACTTGCGTGTGGCGTACCTGACCCATAACATTTAATTCATTCCAATAATGGGAGGAAGAGTTTGTATTTAAATACCCATCATTTTTATGTCCCATCTCATGTGAGACTAAAGAAATAAGTTAAAGTAGTCACTATCAAGAAATTCAAGTTTTCTTCACCCCTTATAGTTTCCACTATGGCCCTGTTTAGCTGTTGAAACAAATGATGTGGGGAGAGAGTATAAAATCTTGATGGTAGAGTTTTTAACTTATTGGATATGAGAGTGCAGAGATCAGAGTTTAAGGCGAGGAAGTTCTATTCCCAGCTGAAGACAGAGTACCGGTCGACCAAGCGGCCGACTAGTCATGCACAAAATGTATACATGAAGTTGCGGCTGACCATTCGGTTGACTACATAGAAGAAGGCAGTGGAAGTAAAAACATCGATCGACCAGGTGGTCGACCGACTAAGATTGTCAGGAGTTACTGGAAAAATCAGACAGCCAACACAGTTGATGTTGAAGGATCCGGTCGACTGACCGGTCGACTGAAAAGGCGGCTGATAATTTCCTAAGTTGATTCCAAGTTCGTTTCTGATCCAAATTTGGATCTTTTGATTTCCTTAAATTCACAAATTCTCTGCCTATATAAAGGGGGGAGTTACCCCTGTTATTGTATCTTGTAACTGCTGATTGAATAATATCTCTCTCACCTTTTCCCAAGGTGTAGGCAAATTGTCAAATCTACTTAAATTGTGTATTCTACCATTCTTTTTATTTTATTTGTTCTTGCGTTTAACGCTATTCTCTGGTGCCTCTCTTCTCTGCACGAAAGGGATTCCAACAAGTAGTATTAGAGCTTTTCGGGTTGATGGGGAGTTTTCGTTCGGGTGGAGCAAATCACTTGGAGATTGTTTGTAGTTTCGTTCGGAAGTAAAGATCTGATCTTTCCTATTTAGATTTATTTTCACTAATCATTTTTTGTATTACTTTGAGGAATATATTAAGGAGATAGCCGAAGACAGTCAATTCACGGTGAAATCCGTGAACCTACATCTGTTGAAGATCGATGTAGTAAAGTTTGATGACAAGAATAATTTCAGGATGTGGAGATGCAAAGTGATGGATGCTCTGATAGCATCAAATCTCGAAGATACTCTACGGTTGGAAGAAAAGCTAGAGGAGACTTCTGAGAAAAAAAATTTGTCGCGTGTCCATGGTAATTTTGTGACAAATTTGTTTCTTATTTTGCTGGGATGTGTATATTGTAATAGCTAGTGGACTTGTACTATTATTTTCCTATTTTGATTGCATGGAACACTGCATTAAAGAACTAAAATATGGTATTTGGACGCTTTTAATACGGTTTAGACATTTGCATTTAAACACGTGTCAATTTCAATTCCAATATGCTGTATTTTGTTCTGTTGTTGTGATCTGGACTGAGGTGTACATATGGCATTGCATATAGCATATGACAAACACGGGTGATTTACTCGCTTTGTGTGTTATTCTTGTCTATATTGCACACTTGCATGAATTAGGCTTAAGGGCATAACGCAATATAAGATAAGGTTGGGAAGTCATTACCCTTCCTTAGCCCAAAACCACCTCCCTACTCACACAACCCAAGCCTTAATAAAAATTGATAGACGTTGGCCCCTAGGGATATCTCAGACTCATTAAGAGATTGATCGAGGTTGAAACTTGTAAGAATCATACTCTTGTGAAATTGGTGTTTAAGGTTGGGGATTAAGAGGTTAAGCATCGAAGATACCGTGGTTTGGCGTAATTAAGGCTCGTTGCTTACGCACGGATACCTCCCACCGTATTTTGCCCCTACCTGGCCGATTAGTTTGTGGTCGTATTCATACAACAAACTTTCCGGGTAATTGACAGTTAGGAGTCGTTTAGGTCTAGATTAACCTTAGTATAGTTTGATTTTTTGTCTTTTTTGTTTGTTGTTTTCTTTTTCTTTTTTGTTAGTGATTGGTTGTGAAATGGAATTCAACAATAATTTTTTCAATTCTAATATGAATCTATACTTCACATTGACCTCATTTGATTCAGATAACTCCAACCTGAGTTTAAATAACATGAACCAATCGAATAGGCCGGATTGAATTTATCTGACTCAATATGACCCATACTCCCAATCTTATGACCATAATTTTCAAAATAATTTTCACTATTCACAGAGTTAATTGGGATTCACCCCCCCGAGTCAAATTTTCAACCACCTTGTCTACAATTTTCACAATATTCATTCCCCAATTTTGCTTCCTATACTCCTTTTTCAGAACCACCAATTGAAAAAATCTAAGTTAGAAAAGAGTATAGAAGTCATGCAGGAGGCCGAACAAAAATTTCAAGAAATGTTGGCCTCCCCAATTTCACAATATTTTCAAGAGTCATACTCAGTCCCACCTTTTCAAAATGACCAATCACCAGTCTTGAACACGCGTATAGAACTCTTGCATGAGTTCGAGCAACAATCTCAAAATCTGATGGATTCATCATTTCTCTAAAATTTCTAAAATCAACCTTCAAACCCATCTTTTCAAGACCAATCGCAACAAAATGATGAACCAATCGACTATGAAAAGCTGCTTGAAGTATGACTTAGGTTCAAATAGTTCATAATCGTGAAATAGATATAATGGCTAAAACTCTCCATTCCCACCCTTTGATCATTCCTGACATTGATAACCATTCTGTTTGAACCCAAGAATCATATTATTTTTGAAACCAAAATTCATACTCATCATCAATTCAAAATGAAAACCCATTAATCTTGAAAAAGAGTATGAAATTCTTGAGTAAGACCGAGCAACAATCTCATAACTTGTTGGACTCACCATTTTCCTAGAATCAAGCTTCACATAATTTTTTTCAGAACATCCAACTGTAAAAAATCTATCCTGAAAATGAGTATGGAATCCTTGCGTGAGTCTGAGCAACAACCTCAAAATTTGATGGACTCACATTTTACCACAATTTTCTAAATCAACTTCAATGCTCACCTTCTCAAGAAAACTGATTGCAAAGAGTATAGGAGATATGATTCAAACTCAAAATTCTGTTATCCGGCCTATCAATAGGTTAGATTCAATATTGAGCGAATTGATCAATAGGAGTGAGAGAAATCTTTATTGGCAATCTTTAACCAATCTTTATATCTCTAAATCTATCGATTGGACCAAAGAATCATGTTATGTTGGAAACTAAGATTCAATTTCAGCACACCCATTTGAACTTGACTAACATAAAAATTTTGATAACCACATTAACATTTTGGCAAATATCCCTTTCCTGAGATTGAACTTGAGAATAAATGTGATTCGGAACCTCAACTTGGTAATTCAATTCCACTTCTTGACTCAATAATGACTCCAGTATTTTTACCTGATTTTCATCACTTCCCTGAGTCAATATTGGATCATGTGCCCATTCATCGTGAAATTGAATCACCAATCATTCTAGATCAACATATTGAACTTGACCAATATCATACTTTTGAAAGTTTCATTGACAAATCGACAAGTTCTCATTTTTATGAAATTAAACTCAGATAAGAATGTGATTTCGATCTTCAAATTTGTGATCTAGTTCCAATTCTTGAATCAATATTGACTCCAATTTTGTTACCCAAATTGAGCAACATTCTAGAGTCAGTTTTGATTATCATACCTGTCATTCTTGAACTTAAATCATCAATCTTAGAAAGTCGCATTCCGTTGTGGGGAAATGAATATGGACTTGGTTTCAACTTCTTGCTCTGGACCCCTTTCCTGAACCAATCTCGACTCCAGAATGTTTACTTGATTTCAGTCACTTTCCTGAGTCGATAATAGTTCATGTACTTTCTGAGTCTAAATCAATCATTCCATCTTTTCATACTCCATTTTGGGACAAACATGTTGATAAAATTGACTTTGAAATTATTTTTAAAATTTGAAAATTAGATGGGGTAAAATTCTTAATAAAAATTATTCATATATACATAATAATAATGGGTTATATTAGAGAGGTCCCTGGTGGGTTCCTCCGAACTTCACGCAATTTGGATTGGGCCGCATTTCATGAACCAATCATTTCACCACCAGAACTATTTTCTTGAGGTGATTTTTTCTTTCTTCTCTATTTGTTTCATGCACACATACATTCATGATGCATTGCGGACAATGCATGAGATAAGTGTGAAGAAGGGTCTACTAATGTAGAGTTTTTAGATTTTCTTTCTTTTTCACTTCTTTTAGAATATTCTTAGATTTTTTTCCTTTTTGTATAAGAATTTTCCCTTTCTTTAATAACTTTTAGAAACAAGAGTTAAAGTTTTGATCTATTTTTAAGAAAATTAAGATGATCTTAGAAACTAAGAAAGCCTTAAACTATGACATCTTAAACCTAGTCAAAATATTGGATCTTGTTTAAAATTATAGGTTAAGTAAAAGAGATTGGAGAGATAATTTTATCTTGAATTTTTTTGCCTTAGATAGTATGCACTTCACACTTACGCATTTTGGGATAAAACAAAGATCTAAAATGCCATAAAGCAAAAATAAAATAAAATATGGTATATATGAATAAAAAATCACTTATTAAAGCTAGATAACTATGCCTCAAGAAGCATAATTATTCACACCTAAAGGTGCTCAAAAGAAACAAATGACCCCCCTTAGTTTGTGACCTTGTTTATTCGAGTCCTTAAACCCGAAGGATGTTTTCTAATCTGGTGCCCTAAGACCGTCTGGTCTGAGAGTCATCGGTCAAAAGCTCACTATCTGGGTAAATTAGAAAGCCTAAAAAAATTGAGGGAAGAAAAAGAAAAAATATATATAAATAAATGGCTTGATAGTTAGAGTTGAAATCTCAAAAATCTTCACTATCTAAAAGTGCATATTATCTAGGTTTTATGAAGGATAAAATATTCGATCCAATTTTGAATTCTTACCTAATTGAAGACAAGATATTGCTTCTAGACTAAGTTTAAGAAAGAATAATTTTTGGTGAACTTATGACCTTAAATCGCTTAAGTTTTTGTAAAAATATTTCAAAAACTCTTCCTCTCTTTCAAAATGCGTTTTCAAAATACTAACTTTGTTTTCTTTTTTATGGATTTTATGGGTGCAATCCGCTGAAAACCTTCAGAAGACAACACTCCTACTCTAGGAAAACTTAGAGATTTAACGGCTTGCTGAACACGCTCAGTACAATTGCGTCACCTGCGAAAGTGGTGTAATAACATTCTTAATTTAATTTTTTTTTATTTTGCTCGGAACGAGCAGAAGATAATGTGGGGGTATGATTAGTCTACGATTCTGCATCATTACATCACATTTTTCTCCCAGTTTATGAATAAAATATCGCTTCTGAACTGTGTTTTGGTCTACTTTGCAGATAATCAAGAGTTCAAGGGCAAAGTGACAATAAGAGCCTAATTAAACCCAATTTTGAGTAATTAAATATCATTACTTGAAGGTCGAACTAGAGAGCTTCCAGAAGATACATTGGATTTAGAAGTTGGGCGCGAATTTGATGAAAATACAGATCCAAGTACCCAAATCTGAGACTATACAGAAGCTTCTCGAGACCAAACGAGCCCACATGCCAAAACTAGGGACCTAAGTCCCTGGTATTGCTGTGGAATGCCGAGGAAACACAACATTTTGGTGGGCCCACATGTCGATCTTCAACGCGTGGCCTCGTCTTGCCTTCTAGATCCTTCTTTTGCCTATAAATATGCATGTTTTGGACCAGAGATGGAGGAGAACATCGAGAATTAGGGTTTCTCTCTTTAGGATTAGTTTTAGGTTTTTCTTCTTCTTATCTTTTGTATTTTTCTTTATTTTTTAGTTCATGTATTAGGGCTGAGATAGATTCAGAGAGGAGAGAGAGATCTTGTACTAGAGAGTGACAATCTATATAAATGTGTCTCCTTTATTCTCAATTGTAATCTTCTCCATTTCTACATGATTCTTAGCTAGTTTTTTTCATGGCAATATAACTACTAACAACTAACTCACTAACCACTTATTTGATAATCCACATGAATCTAATAGCATTGATAAGACCTTGCTCTTGCCAGAGCCATTAATGGCTCATGATGATGGATTCTAATATTCTAACGTTCTAACATCTTACCCACTAACAAGCTAACTAGCAATGTCTTCCTTGTTTCATGCTTACCTCTACTTAGTTTTAATTATCTAATAGTAGCTTGTATTTTGATTTTGTGGAATGGATGTGTTTGAATATAGAAGAACAATCTTATCAGCCATGTTTTGTATCATCTCTTGAAGTCAAGAATTAGTGATGGCTAAGGATGCATGTGAGACAACTATCACAAGATGTTAACATAGTTAGTGGAGCAATTAGTTGTTAGTAGCCATGAATTTTCTTTCATCATTTTCCTTCTCTTTTTCTTACTTTATTTTAAAAGACTATTTTCAAATTCTTTTTATCATTTTTCTATTATTGTTTTCATCACTTCTTAGTTCACCTATGTTTTCATCTTCTTATTTTCTTTTATTTTGTTTTTAAAACCATTTTCTCAATCACTCCACCACACTTTCCGCTTCTTGTTTTACTTCATTTCTTCGTTTTTATTTTTTCCCACTTATTTCTAAACTCTCTTCTTTATTGTTTTCACTTCGATATTTTCATCGCCTTCTCTACTTATCACTTCTAGATTTCTTTTCTTTCTTTTTCTCATTCTTTAAAAAGAAGAACTTGTTATATGACGTGAATATGGATTGTTAATGTTTTTATTGCCTCCCGTCCCTGTTGATTCGACCCATTGAGGCAAAACTATAACGGAAGAATCGAGGGAACATTAGCACACACATTTTCACATTGATTTCATAAAACACACATTTTCAAGTGCTGGATTCCACCTGATAAAAAAAATGGGTTGAAAAGAGGTAGTTTTCTCATTCCTATGAATGTTGACAAATTGACTCAATTGTACTTCTAACCTATAGATAGACTCGGTAGAAGAGAGTTGTAGGCTAGGATTTTTTTCCTTTAGTGTAGGTTAGTGCAGTTCTTCTTCTCTTTTCTTTTATATTTTCATTTTGTTTTAGATTCATGTATTATGGCTCAGTTGATTCTTAGGAGAGAGATATTGATGTAATAGAGAGTGACAATCTATATAAAAGTGTCTTCTTTCTTCTCTATTGTAATCTTCTCCATTTTCTATATGATGCTTCGCTAGTTTTCTTCTTATGACAATCTAACCACTAACTAGCTAACCACTTACTTGATAATCCACATGAATCTAATAGCATCTACAAGACCTTACTCTTGCAAGAGCCATTGATGGCTCATGATGATGGAAGGGTCTACTAACGTAGAGTTTTTAGATTTTCTTTCTTTTTCAGTTCTTTTAGGATATTCTAAAAATCTTCCTTTTTGTATAGGATTTTTCCTCTCTTTAAAAACTTTTTAAAATAAGAGACAAGGTTGTGATATATTTTAAGAAAATTAAGATGATCTAAGAAACTAAAGAATCCTTAAATTATGACATCTTAAATGTAGTCGAAATAATGGATCTTGTTTAAGATTATAGGTTAAGAATTCAAAATTGGATAGAATAATTTGATCCTTTATAAAACCTAAATAATATGCACTTTGTGATAGTGAAGATTTTTGAGATTTCAACTCTACAGGATGCTGGGACATCCTACCAAGAATTGCTACATCTTCAAAGATGTTCTTCAGGCTCTGATTGACGCGGAGGTACTTAAGCTCCGTCAAGAGCAGAAGAAGGTGACCGTCAATATGATAGCTACGTCACCTATTTAATTCGGCCGAAATCTCCCGCCAGCACCAACCAGAGTGGTTCCCGTCCTAAAAGGAGAACTAAGAGTGATCAATATGGATCCTTATAGCCAAAGGGAGAAAGGTCTTATCCCTGTTCCTACTCCTCAAGGAGAGACAGTGTGGGTCCATCCTGACATTGTCGAAAGCCATCAGTGGACAACTGTCACAAGCAGGAAGTCCAAAGTCAAGGTCAAAGCATCCTTTAGTAATATGGTGGGTATCTCTACAAGAGAGACCGAAGAAGATGTCGCCGCCCTCACTAGTTCAGGAGAAGAGGAGTCAGTATTTGCTACTGACACAAGCGCACCTCCCATGTTAGACTCGATCCGGCTAGTAGTACTTGAAATATTACGGCGAGCCAATGGTAGAC
This sequence comes from Agave tequilana, assembly GCA_038442645.1. Classification (NCBI taxonomy): domain Eukaryota; kingdom Viridiplantae; phylum Streptophyta; class Magnoliopsida; order Asparagales; family Asparagaceae; genus Agave; species Agave tequilana. Next base: position 261,681 of record JAVJIF010006420.1, on the reverse strand, counting down.
TCCCTTCTTCCAGCTGAGGAGACAATCGAGCAGTCCATATGAAAAATAGAAAGAGCTTCAGTATGTCAAAGCTCTTTAGAAAGGCAGTGTGGGACCATCAACTCCTTCTATTTTGATGTTATGGATCAACTAGCCAACATCCCTACTCGAATCACTCTGTATGAACTTCTGAGGCTTTCCAAGTCTACAAAGGATGCCTTAAGAGAAGTATTAGCAGATGCAAAGATTTTCTTGACCCAAATTCCTGCTATATACAGAGAGGAAGAAGGCAATCATTGCCACCACACCTCGAAGCAGTTTCCTTGCATCACCTTCACCCTAGAAGACATGCAAGTTAAAGGAAAACATGATAGACCCCTGTATTATACAGGGTATATTGGATCATCTAAAGTGAGTCATATTCATGTTGATCCGGGATCTGCGTTGAGCATTATGCCCCCGCAGGGTCATGCAGCATTTGGGGATTCCCACCCACCGATTAAGCACCACTAAGATAACCATCTATGACTTCAACGCTAATGGTACGTGCCCCATGGGGAAGATCAAGCTCAGATGTTAATTAGGGACCTGAGATCTGAGGTGACATGTTATGTTATTGACACCGACACCTCATACAATTTGCTGGGGGATGAACTTGTATTTACCGTAACTCCATCATCCGATACACTCTTCATCAAGTGATGAAGTATGTTGGTGAAGATGAAAAAGTGAGAAAGTTGATTGTCGAAAGGAATCCGTTCAAAGGAGTCGAGAATTATTTTACTGATTCCCTCCTCTATCAGGACTCTTTTGAGGTTGATGAGAATTCAGACCCAAAAGAACTCGACTCTGGCAACGAAATAAATACGAAGCCAGAAGAAGATGAGTGTCTCTGGGAAATAAATCCCCTTGTAACGAGCATTGATAAGCTCAATTTTGATGCCACCGCCAACGTTGAAGGCGAGTAGTTTATCAATAAAAATTTAGATTTGGCTTACTTACCTGCATTTGCTTCTGACTCTATACATTCAGATACGAGTACTAACATAGACAATGACCCTTGGTCAGCAATGAATGCTCTGACATAATTGCGTGCACCAATTAAGTCATTCCTTATGGTACACGAAAAGATCAGAGACGCACACAACGCTCTCTTTGAAGTACTAGCCAAGCGGGAAGGTTAAATACCAACTCTATTTAGACGAATCGAAACTCAGTCCATAGCTTGTGAAATCTCAGGGGGGTAATTCTGAGTCTCCACAATTCTTCCATTATGGACAAAAGTCTCGTCACATGATGGAAAGAATGGGGTACAATCTTACCGAAGGATCGGGCCTTAATTTCAGCAAAGGAAAAAGAGTACTACTTCATTCATTTGTATCGAAAGGTAAAGACCTTGATTACTATCACAAGACCGAAGAGGACTCGGTTACGTATCTACACCATTCTCGTCAGATTTTGAGTCTGAAGAAGAGGTCTATCATGATAGCTCATCAGCAACATCGTCATGGGACTCAGATGTCAGCGTCAGCGATATCTTCGAAAGTCTCTCAGTGAATAAGGTATCAACAGCTATTTAGAAGATGACAGAGAAGATATCTTTAAATCCAAAGAATTAGTCCAGTCGGACTCGAATTCATGGATTAAACACTTAAATACTCTTTGGGATATACGCTTTGAACCAATGCGAACCACCACTGAGGATAAAATGACTCAGATAAATCTTGGAGATGAGATTAACCCCAATCCCATTTTCATAAGTGAGAGATTGTCACCTTCTGAGAAAGAAGACCTAATACATCTCATATGAGAGTATAAAGATATCTTCGCTTGGAATTATAACGACATGCCCGGGCTCGATTCCCAGATTGTTATACACCATCTCAACATCAATCTGGATGCCAAGCTAGTCAAACAACAACAATGACGGTTCCATCCCGAGATCATGAAAGTAATCGAATCAGAAGTCAAGAAGCTTATAGACTCCTGTTTCATCAGGGAGGAGCAACATCCTGATTGGATGGCCAATATAGTGCCCATTCCCAAGAAGAATGGAAAGATCTGGATTTACATCGACTACCATGATCTAAATGCCTCTTGTCCTAAAGACGAATTTTCTCTTCGATCACGGATGTCATGTTGACAATACGTGCAGTTTTGAGAAGATATCTTTATGGATGGCTTCTCAAGGTATAATCAAATAAAGATGTACCTTGAAGATAAAAAGCAAACATCTTTAGGACGCCTTTGGGATTGCTACACAGTAATGCCCTTGGCTTAAAGAACGCTGGGTAACCTATCAACCGCCATGAATACGATCTTTCATGAGCATATACGTAAGACTGTAGAATGCTACGTCGACGATATCGCTGTGAAAAGCCGTGACAAAGGCGCTCGCAGACCTGAAGAGAGTGTTTAACATCATCCAGGCTCACCAGTTGAAGATAACCTAACCAAGTCCTTCTTGGGTAGCCAGTGGCAAATTTCTTTGGTTTGTTGTTACATCTAAAGGAATCCACCTGAATTCAGAGAAAATCCGTGTCGTCCAGAGATGCAACCTTTGAGAAATCTTAAAGAACTCAGAGGTTCACAGGGACGATTAGCATATATCCAGAGATTTATATCAAATCTTTTAGGACGCTGCCAACTCTTCACCAAATTAATAAAGAAGGGAGTCTCATTCGTTTAAGATAATGCTTGCTAAGAAGCATTCAAAGAGTTCAGGAGTATCTCACACACCCACCCGTTCTGGTGGCTCCAGTATCAGGAAAACCTTTCCTGTTATATGTTCGAGCGATGGATCATTCCCTGGGAACTTTGCTAGCTCAAAATAATGATCAAAATCATGAACAGACAATCTACTATTTGAGTAGAACAATGATTGGGGCGGAGCACCGTTACAACCCAATCGAGAAAGAATGCTTAGCGTTAGTTTTCACATCCAAAAGATGCGACACTACCTTATAGGGCAACGCCTTCACATAATCTCCAGAGTTAATCCCTTGCGATTACTCATGACAAGACCATCTTCGCTGAATTGCAGACTAGCGAAATGGGCCATAGTACGCTCACAATATGAGACGCAATTTATGCCACAAGGCGATCAAAGGTCAAGCTGTGGCAGATTTCTTGGTCAATCATCTAGTCTCAGGAACTTCAAAATTTTATGATGATGTCCCAGACAAGATTGTAGAAGTTAACTTGATCAACGCCTCCTCAGAAGAACAAGTGTGGCAACTATTCTTCGATGGAGCGTCAAAGACAAGTCCTGAGGGAAATATCGTCGTAGGTATGGGGGTAGTACTCATTTTCCCACATAATTATATGATCCCTCGTGCATTCTCATTAACTGATCCGTGTTCCAACAACGTCTCGGAATAACGCCCTCTTGATCGGGATGCAACTTGCTAAAGAGATTGAATAAAAAATCTCGAAGCATACGGTGATCAAAGCTCATCGTCAACTAGGTTCACGGAGAATTCGAAGTCTGACATGAAGACTTAGTGCCTTACCACAGCGCGACCGGTGACATAGTAGAGAAGTTTAAAAACTTCTACATTGACCATGCACCGCGTCAGCAAAATGCACATGCAGATGTATTAGTGTCCCTCGCTGCTTCATTGGCCCTTCGAGCCAGAGCCACGGAGAGAGTACTCATCTATAGTCATGACTTATACTGTTGCAAATTAACCCTTGAAGATAGTAAAACTCTAAAAGGAGACCTTCAAGTTAAAAAGGTTCTGGAGACTTCGACAAGTCTCGAACCCAGGGATTAGCGATTCACTTTCATTGACTTCGTCTTATATGGCATATTGTTCCACGGACCCTAAGAGGCAGCTGCCATCAGAAGGAAAGCTTCTTGGTTCTATTATAATGTGATCATACGAACATTGTATCACCGATCGTATGATGGAATCCTACTCCGGTGCCTTTCACATAAAGTGGCACAGGAGGCACTCAAAGAGCCTCATGACGGTACATGTGGAGTTCACCAACTCGGACCTAAGCTCAGAGATCGGCTTAGAAGACTCGACTATTATTGGCCGAAGATGATCCCTGATGCCATCACCTATGCTAAGTGATGCCATGCATGTCAGATCCACGGTGACTTCATCCACTGAGCACCGGGATTCTTCATGCCCAACATCTTCTCATGGCCATTTGAGATATGGGAAATGGATATTATTGGACCAATCAAACCTCCAATATCCAAAGAATATTGCTTCATCTTAGCCATAATAGATTACTTCTCTAAATGGGCGGAAGTTGTTCCCTCGAAAGAAGTAAAGGCATCAAACGTGATGAAGTTCATCAAAAATCACGTACTCTACCGCTATGGTGTCCCTCGACGAATCATCCACGATAATGGACCCCAATTCGTCAGCCAAGCACTTCAAAAGTTCTGTAATAAATTCAGAATTCAAAGTGTGTCATCAACGGCATACTATCCAGCTGCCAACGGTCTTGCAGAAGCCTTCAATAAGACTATCAGAAAGTTACTCAAGAAATTTGTCTCAAAAAGTTAATGCGACTGGGACGATAAATTAGGCGAATGCCTATGGGCCTACCGCACGATAGTGAGACCTTCGATAAAAGCCACGCCGTTTTCCCTTGGTGTACGGATGTGAGGCTGTACTGAAATCCAAACCCATCCCTCTGAGTTGCCTTGACAACTAGGATGATGGATGAAGAGAAGCATCGATTGCGCCTCTCAGAGTTGGAAGCTTTAGATGACAAACATTTGCAAGCCCAACAGCAAATTGAGCTCTATCAAGCTTTGGATTACTAGAGCCTTCAATAAGAAAGTTAGAGAACAAATTTTCAAGAAAGGCGACCTTATCTTAGCTGTCAGAAGACCCATGGTATGACACATAAGACGAAAGAGAAATTCCAACCCAAATGGGGAGGACTATTTGTGGTAGAGTCAGTTTACTTAAATAAAGCATACCGCCTTATAACTCCAAACGGCGATACGCTCATGATGCCGATTAACGACAGATTCTTGAAAAAGTACTATCCTCAGAGGGACTTTTCTCATGATCAGGTTAATATTACACTTCTGATGAAAGCTTCAAGATCCAAGATGTTTAAAAGAGCACCAAAGAAGAGCTTCTTTTCTTCAACGGATCACATCACAGTCGATCGACGTCAAACCGAATGAACATTATTGACATCGTGATGCATGATGTTAATATTGAAGAGAGAAAGTTAGAAACTTTGATTTTATCCTTGTCACTCTTCTCATAATCAGGTAACATTACACCTCTGATTAAAGCTTCGAGATCCAAGATGTTTGGAAGAGCGCTAAAGAAGAGCTCCTTCCTTCAATGAATCACCTCACGGTCGATCGATGCCGAGCCGACCGAACATTATTGACATCGTGATGCATGATATTAATATTGAAGAGACAAAATTAGAAACTTTGGTTTTAGCTTTGTCACTCTCCTCATGATCAGGTTAACATTAGACCTCTAATCAAAACTTCGAGCTCCAAGATGTTTGGAAGAGTGCCAAAGAAGAGCTCCTTCCTTCAACGGATCACATCACGGTCAATCGACGCCAAGCCAATCGAACATTATTGACATCATGATGTATGATGTCAATATTGAAGAGATAAAGTAAAAAATTTTGGTTTTAGCTTTGTTACTCTTCTCATGATCAGGTAATACTACACTTCTGATCAAACCTTCGAGAGCCAAGATGTTTGGAAGAGCGCCAAAGAAGAACTTTTCTTCCAACCGACTACCTCACGGTCGATCAACGCTGGCCGATCGAACTGAAAAAACACCTAGAGGGGGGGTGAATAGGTGTTAGTGCTAATCTAAAACTTAATGCAAAACTAAGTGCGCTAAATGTGGAAGCTAATGCAAATTATGCACAAACTAATACAATATAACAAGTGTAGTCGAATTCCCCTTGCGAGGCTCTGGACTAACTCCCTTGATTCCCCTTGAAATGGGTTGAGGCGCTATGTGAAGCTCTTGTTGGATGAGTATAAGTTGGGCACACACACAAAAGCAATCCAAGCAATGTGCACATACTATCAAGCCAAGCAATCAAGGATATAGCAATATGGATTATGCAAGGCACAACACAAGCAAATAAATATGATATGACAAGATGAATTATGCTCAACACAAGCAAATATGATATGAATGAAGTATGATGCTTTGCACAAATGTAAAGAGAGAGTTTAGAGACAAGTGGATCAAACGCAAACACAAAGATATGTTTCGAGATTCGAGCACCCTTGCTCTACATCCCCGCCTACATCACCGTGTAGGATTTCCAATCCACTATACCGTCCACCGAGGACTCCCACCGAGGGAACCTTCACCGAGAAGGATTTGTACAACAATGGAGTACCTAACTCCTCTCTCAAACAACCACCTCACAACCGAGGGGTAGGCCCGTAGCCAAATACAACAACAACAACACCTCTACCGAAGAGGCTCACAACCAATCTCAATCACCTCACACTTGAGGGGTGATTGTGATCCAATATTGCATATTTTACCTCATTATTCCCATGCATTTTGTAATAAATATATGATTTTTACTCATCTTCTCTATATATTTGCAGGTACACAATCTAATGGAGAGATAACCCAATAATCACTTTAATTAGCAATAATTAAAGGGATTAAATCCAAGATTAAGATAAAGTCCAAATTTGAATCCAAGATCCAGAGAGATCCGCGCGCCCAATGAAGAATCCAGAAGGCCACGTGGATAACCACCTAACAAGAAGATCCCACCAGAAAATCTGGGCTCAACGGCCCAGATTTTGCGGTGGAATCTGGGAGATCCTTGAGAATCTGCGGCAGTTTGGAGGCCGTTGGATTCCGGATTTTGCGCCAACAAACTAGGTTCTGGATCCTTCACCTGAGGCCTATAAATACTGGACATGGACCTGCGAGAAAAGACTGAATGGAGAAGAGAGGAAAATTAGTATGTTGTTGTAATTTTTAGTAGGATTTTTCTCTAGGTTTTAGTTCTTAGATCCCTCTTCTTCTTCCCTAGATACTTTATAAAAGAGAGAGATTGTGAGAGAGAGAGCTTGTGTAATCAAGGTGTGACAACTTGAAGCAACAAGGATTCATCCATTCTCCTTCCTCTACTTGAGCTTGGTTCTAGTTTACTTACTTTCTTTACTTGCTTTCTTTTCTTTACTTGCAATTTTACTTCATGCTTTGCTTTTATTTCATGCTTGCTTTTCTTGTGCAATGGCTTGTAGCTAATTCTTTCTCCATGTACTAGCTAACCACTAACCTTGCCATCTTCACTAACTCATGGGTGATTGCTTTAGTTCATCTTGCTAGTTGGATGGTCTTCTCTTCTCCGATGGGTTAAACCACCCTTCATGCAATGGAAAGTAATTAGATCAACACGCAAGACGAAACCTACGCCGATGGAGTGACAACATGAGGCACGCTTTCACTATCACGGAGTTTGGTAAGCTTTGGTAAGGTAGTAAGGTAAGCTAGTCATGGTTTGCTTCTTTCCAAGCAATTCTATTCTTGATCTCTTTTCAATTCTCATCATGAACAATTCTTCCACTTCTTGTATTTCTTGTTCCATGCTTTATTATTCTATTAAGCATAGAAGACACTTCGTTTACATTTCTTCACTACGATTCGTAACGCTTCCATCGCTAGCTCTCCCTGAGGATTCGACTCGGTATAGCCCTATGCTATAACGGAGAAAAGAAAGGGTATATTAATCATCTTTCATACATTTGTGGAGTGATCTAAGCACGAGAGGTTGTTTCTAAACCTTACTTCTCTTTCATTTGAATATACATTGTGTGCTAACAATACTTTCTTCCTCCACATTTACATACACCTTTCTCGTCTTAATCAAAATGGCGCCGTTGCCGGGGACTGCAACGGATTTTCTTTAAAGTGAAGAACTAAACGAATCTTCTTCTCTGTTGCAGGTTACAGGAGAAGAAAACAGGAAAATTTGCACTGCAGTATACATATAAGTGGACCTGGGCCTCTGCTCTCGAAAGCAGAGACCAGGATCCCTCCAAATTGCCGCAATTTCTGGGCTTTTGCCGCAGATTTGCGGCAAAGAGGAGATCACTACATACAAATTTTCTGCAGGGTCTCCAGCTCTGCAAAATACAGCTGCTGCTATACTTGAATTCCTGTATTTTTCACCTATTACCTGCTTAATTAAACAACAGTAAAAAATTGGTTGAAATTGTTAAAAATTGTTTAGACACTTGCATTCTAGGCACGTGTCTTTCAATTCTTTACTTTTACTGTTGAAGAGTGCTGGAGGCAAGGTACGTTTCGCATTGCATATAGACTAGGAATCATCTCTTACTTGATTTTCATGCTTTGAGTGAATCTTAGTGATATTTCTTGTACACTTACACAATTCAATTTTAAGGGCATACCCGTAAATAAGATAAGGTGGGGGATTTCATTACCCTTTCCTTAGCCCAAAAATCATTTTCCCATGCACTCACTAACCCAAGCCTAATTTAATAAAAAAAAAATAGACGTTGGCCCTAGGGACATCTCGGACTCATTTAGGAGATTATCCTAAGGGGGAAAAGTGTTGGAATTTAACTCTTGCAAAATCAGTGTCTAGGAAAGGGGTTGAGGGCCGAAAGCCTGAAGGTTGCTGGTTACTTAATTAAGAAACGTCTCTGACGGAAAACCTCCCACCAACCTTACCCTTCCCTGGCTGATTAGCTTGTGGTTAGAGTCTACACTAACCCTCCCGTGGACAGTCTATCAGTTAGGAGTCGTCTAGGTCCTAAGTCTACACTAACTTAGGTTAGAATTTTTTTTTCTTTTGTTTGTTTGTTTGTTTGTTTGTTTGTTTTTGTTTGTATTGTGTGATATGGCTTACAATTACAATTCTTTCCATCCTAATAATAATCCATATTTCACACCATCTCCATATTCGGATAATTCCAACCCGGTGTTTTATAATATGCACCAACCAAATACACCGGGTTGGCCTTATCCGAATCAATATGACCCATACCCCCCATCTGATAACTATAATTTCTAAGATAATTTTAACTCTTCACCGAGTAATTGGGGATTCACGTACCCCGAGTCAAATTCTCAAATTCCTTGTCCACCATATTCACCTTGTCCACAGTATTCATTTCCCGATTCCGCTTCATATACTCCTTTTTCTGAACCACCATTTGAAGAAAAATCTGAGTTACTAAGGAGTTTAGAAGCCAATTTACAGAGAGCTGAGCAGACACTTCCAGAACCATTTGCCTCTCCAATTTCACAGTATTTTCAAGAGTCTTACTCAGTTCCACCTCTTCATAATGAACACCATTTATGAGTAATGATTTCTTGTGTGAGTCCACTCTTCCATCACCACACATTTTTGACTCACAATTTCATCACCAATTCCAAAACAACACTTCATCTTTTCCACAAAATGATGAACCAATGAATTGTGAAAAGATGCTTGAATTCTTGACTCAGACTCGAAATACTCGTAATCATGACGTAGAGTTGATGATCCAAACTCTTCATTCTCATCCTATTTCTAATGTCACTAACCATTCTGTCCGAGCCAAAGAGTCATGTAGTTTTGGAAATCAAGATTCAATTTCAGCACACTCACCTGAACTTGTCCAAACTTCAGATCCCATTGACATTTTGGCAAGTTTTCCTTTTACTGAAATTGAACTTGAACATGAACATGATCCTGAACTTCCACTTGATTCAATTTTCCTTCCTGATTCAATTATGACTCCGGTGTCTTCACATGATTTCACTTCATTTTCCGAGTCAGTATTGGATCCAGTGCTTATCCATTTTGAAATTGAATCACCCATCTTCCTTGATGATCATGTTGAACTTGACCAATTCCATACTTTTGAAGATCCTATTGATAAATTGGCAAGTTCACATTTTTGTGGAATTGAACTTCATGAGGAATGTGATCTTGAATCCCAACTTCGTGATTCAATTCTTTTTCCTGATTCAATAATGACTTCGGTAACTTTACCTGATTTCAATCTTTTCCCGGAGTCAACATTGGATCCTGTTCCAATTCACAATGAAGTTGAATCACCCATCTTTAAGGATCATGTCAAACTTGACCAATTATACCTTTTTGAAGATCCTATTGATAAATTGGCAAGTTCTCATTTTTGTGGAATTAAACTCAATGAGGAATGTGACTTTGATCCTCAAATTTGTGATTTAGTTCAAATACCTGAATCATTATTGACTCCGGTTATATTACCCAATTTGAGTAACATTCTAGAGTCAGTTTTGATTCCCATCCCTCCTGAACTTGAATCACCAATTTTTGATAGTCACATTCCATTGTTGGACAATACATGTGGACTTGAGTTTCCATTTCTTGACTTGGACCCAATTCCAGAATTCACTTTGACTCCTGAACCTTTACTTGATTTCAGTCACCTTCCTGAGTCGGTTCTTCCTGAGTCCAAGTCAACTGTTCTATCATTTCATACATCATTCTGGGACAAGGCAGTTGACAAATTTGATTCTGAAATTAATTATGGAAAATGGAAATTAGATGGGGTCATGTACATAATAAAAATCATTCATGCATACATCATTCTTGTGGGTCATATTCTTGAGATTTCTGGTGGGTTCCTCAAAACCCAACGTAATAATGATTGGGCCATATTTCGTGGACCAATCAGACCACCACCGGAACCACCACCTTAAGGTAAATTTTTCCTTCCCTCTTCATTTTTGTTTCATGCATACATATATCATGATGCATTGAGGACAATGCATGAAATAAGTGTGGGGGAGGGTTTACTAACTTAGAGTTTTTAGAATTTCTTTCTTTTACACTTCTTTTAGAGTTTTTAGATTTTCTTTCTTCTTTTAATAAATAAAAATAAAAAATATATAAAAATAAAAACTTTTTGAAATAAGAAACAAAGTTTTGATCTATTTTTAAGAAGATTAAGATGTATCTTAGAAATTAAGAAAGCCTTAATTATGACATCTTAAACCTAGTTGAAATAATAGATCTTGTTTAAAATTATAGGATAAGTAAGTAAAATTGGTGAGATATTTTTATCTTGAATTTTTTGCCTTAGATTGTATGCACTTCACACTTACACATTTCTTGGGATGGAGACAAAGACCAAAAATGCCATAAAAAATTAAAAAAAAAAAGAAAAAAATATATATGTAATAAAACATCACCTATTAAGCTGGGAAATTATGCCTCAAGAAGCATGATTACTCACGCCTAACGGTGATCTCATTTATTAAGCTGGATAATTGTGCCTCAAGAAGCATGATTATTCACGCCTAACGGTGATTAAAAATAATCCCTTTTAGTTTTGTGGCCTTTTTTACTCGAGACCTTAAACCCGAGGGATGTTTTCTCATCTGGTGCCCTAAGACCGTCTGGTTTGGGAGTCATCGGTTAAAGGCTCGTTACAAGGGTGAACTAGAAAGCCTAAACTAAGGGAAGAAAATATATATATATATATATATATATATATATAAATAAATAAATGGCTTGATGGTTAGAGTTGAAATCCCAGAAATCTTCACGAGCACGTGTGCATACTATCTAGGTTTATGAAAGATAAAGTATTCAATCCAATTTTGAATTCTTACCTTAACTGAAAACAAGATCTTGCATGGAGACTAAGTTTAAGGGAGAATAATTATAGGTGGACTTATGACCTAGGATCACTTATATTTTTGCAAAAATAGTTCGTAAACATGTCTCTTGTTCAAAAATACGTTTTCAAAATACTAACATTTGTCTTCTTTCTTTATGGATTTTGTGGGTGCAATCCGCTGAAAACCCTCAGGAGACAACACTCCTCCTCTAGGGTAACCTAGAGGTTTAACGGCTTGTTGCACATGCTCAGTGCAATCGCGTCACCTGCGAAAGTGGTGTAATAAAATTGATAGTTTAGATTTTCTTTTTCTTTGTTTTTGCTCGGGACGAGCAAAAGAATAAGTGTGGGGGTGTGATTGTGATCCAATATTGCATATTTTACCTCATTATTCCCATGCATTTTTGTAATAAATATATGATTTTTACTCATCTTCTCTATATATTTGCAAGTACACAATCTAATGGAGAGATAACCCAATAATCACTTTAATAGCAATAATTAAAGGGATTAAATCCAAGATTAAGATAAAGTCCAAATTTGAATCCAAGATCCAGAGAGATCCGCGCGCCCAATGAAGAATCCAGAAGGCCACGTGGATAACCACCTAACAAGAAGATCCCAACAGAAAATCTGGGCTCAACGGTCCAGATTTTGCGGTGGAATCTGGGAGATCCTTGAGGATCTGCGGCAGTTTGGAGGCCGTTGGATCCGATTTTGCGCCAACAAACTAGGTTCTGGATCCTTCACCTGAGGCCTATAAATACTGGACATGGACCTGCGAGAAAAGACTGAATGGAGAAGAGAGGAAAATTAGTATGTTGTTGTAATTTTTAGTAGATTTTTCTCTAGGTTTTAGTTCTTTAGATCCCTCTTCTTCTTCCCTAGATACTTTGTGAAAGAGAGAGATTGTGAGAGAGAGAGCTTGTGTAATCAAGGTGTGACAACTTGAAGCAACAAGGATTCATCCATTCTCCTTCCTCTACTTGAGCTTGGTTCTACTTTACTTGCTTTCTTTATGTGCTTTCTTTACTTGCTTTCTTTAATTCCTTGCAATTTACTTCATGCTTTGTTTTACTTTTCTCATGGCTTGTAGCTAATTCTTTCTCCATGTACTAGCTAACCACTAGCCTTGCCATCTTCACTAACTCATGGGTGATTGCTTTATTTCATCTTGCAAGTTGGATGGTCTTCTCTTCTCCGATGGGTTAAACCACCCTTCATGCAATGGGAAAGTAATTAGATCAACACGCAAGACGAAACCTACGCCGATGGAGTGACAACATGAGGCAAGCCTTCACTATCACGGAGTTTGGTAAGTATTGGCAAGGTAGTAAGGTAAGCTAGTCATGGTTTGTATTCTTCAAGTTTCCTTTTCTTTCTAGTGTGAATACCAAAGCCAATCTTGATTTCTTTTCCACTTTTCCACCATGAACATATCCATCCATTCTTTCACTTCTTGTTCCATGATTGTTTTATTCTTTTAAAGAACAAAGAAGACACTTCGTTTACACTTCTTCACTACGATTCGTAACGCTTCTATCGCTAGCTCTCCCTGAGAATCGACTCGGTATAGCCTTATGCTATAGCGGAGATAGGAAAGGATACATCGATACATTTACATACACCTTTCTCGTCTTAATCAAAATGCAAGTGGAAGAATTGTTCATGATGAGAATTGAAAAGAGATCAAGAATAGAATTGCTTGGAAAGAAGCAAACCATGACTAGCTTACCTTACTACCTTACCAAAGCTTACCAAACTCCGTGATAGTGAAAGCGTGCCTCATGTTGTCACTCCATCGGCGTAGGTTTCGTCTTGCGTGTTGATCTAATTACTTTCCCATTGCATGAATGGTGGTTTAACCCATCGGAGAAGAGAAGACCATCCAACTAGCAAGATGAACTAAAGCAATCACCCATGAGTTAGTGAAGATGGCAAGGCTAGTGGTTAGCTAGTACATGGAGAAAGAATTAGCTACAAGCCATTGCACAAGAAAAGCAAAGCATGAAATAAAAGCAAAGCATGAAGTAAAATTGCAAGTAAAGAAAAGAAAGCAAGTAAAGAAAGTAAGTAAACTAGAACCAAGCTCAAGTAGAGGAAGGAGAATGGATGAATCCTTGTTGCTTCAAGTTGTCACACCTTGATTACACAAGCTCTCTCTCTCACAATCTCTCTCTTTTACAAAGTATCTAGGGAAGAAGAAGAGGGATCTAAAGAACTAAAACCTAGAGAAAAATCCTACTAAAAATTACAACAACATACTAATTTTCCTCTCTTCTCCATTCAGTCTTTTCTCGCAGGTCCATGTCCAGTATTTATAGGCCTCAGGTGAAGGATCCAGAACCTAGTTTGTTGGCGCAAAATCCGGGATCCAACGGCCTCCAAACTGCCGCAGATCCTCAAGGATCTCCCAGATTCCACCGCAAAATCTGGGCCGTTGAGCCCAGATTTTCTGTTGGGATCTTCTTGTTAGGTGGTTATCCACGTGGCCTTCTGGATTCTTCATTGGGCGCGCGGATCTCTCTGGATCTTGGATTCAAATTTGGACTTTATCTTAATCTTAGATTTAATCCCTTTAATTATTGCTAATTAAAGTGATTATTGGGTTATCTCTCCATTAGATTGTGTACTTGCAATATATAGAGAAGATGAGTAAAAATCATATATTTATTACAAAAATGCATGGGAATAATGAGGTAAAATATGCAATATTGGATCACAATCACACCCCCACACTTATTCTTTTGCTCGTCCCGAGCAAAAACAAAGAAAAAGAAAATCTAAACTATCAATTTTATTACACCACTTTCGCAGGTGACGCGATTGCACTGAGCATGTGCAACAAGCCGTTAAACCTCTAGGTTACCCTAGAGGAGGAGTGTTGTCTCCTGAGGGTTTTCAGCGGATTGCACCCACAAAATCCATAAAGAAAGAAGACAAATGTTAGTATTTTGAAAACGCATTTTTGAACAAGAGACATGTTTACAAACTATTTTTGCAAAAATATAAGTGATCCTAGGTCATAAGTCCACCTATAATTATTCTCCCTTAACTTAGTCTCCATGCAAGATCTTGTTTTCAGTTAAGGTAAGAATTCAAAATTGGATTGAATACTTTATCTTTCATAAAACCTAGATAGTATGCACACCGTGCTCGTGAAGATTTCTGGGATTTCAACTCTAACCATCAAGCCATTTATTTATATATATATATATATATATATATATATATATATATATATATATATATATATATATATATATATATATTTTCTTCCCTTAGTTTAGGCTTTCTAGTTCACCCTTGTAACGAGCCTTTAACCGATGACTCCCAAATCAGACGGTCTTAGGGCACCAGATGAGAAAACATCCCTCGGGTTTAAGGTCTCGAGTAAAAAAGGCGACAAAACTAAAGGGGATTATTTTTAATCACCGTTAGGCGTGAATAATCATGCTTCTTGAGGCACAATTATCCAGCTTAATAAATGAGATCACCGTTAGGCGTGAGTAATCATGCTTCTTGAGGCATAATTTCCCAGCTTAATAGGTGATGTTTTATTACATATATATATTTTTTTTCTTTTTTTTCTTTTTTTTTAATTTTTTATGGCATTTTTGGTCTTTGTCTCCATCCCAAGAATGTGTAAGTGTGAAGTGCATACAATCTAAGGCAAAAAATTCAAGATAAAAATATCTCACCAATTTTACTTACTTATCCTATAATTTTAAACAAGATCTATTATTTCAACTAGGTTTAAGATGTCATAATTAAGGCTTTCTTAATTTCTAAGATACATCTTAATCTTCTTAAAAATAGATCAAAACTTTGTTTCTTATTTCAAAAAGTTTTTATTTTTATATATTTTTTATTTTTATTTATTAAAAGAAGAAAGAAAATCTAAAAACTCTAAAAGAAGTGTAAAAGAAAGAAATTCTAAAAACTCTAAGTTAGTAAACCCTCCCCCACACTTATTTCATGCATTGTCCTCAATGCATCATGATATATGTATGCATGAAACAAAAATGAAGAGGGAAGGAAAAAATTTACCTAAGGTGGTGGTTCCGGTGGTGGTCTGATTGGTCCACGAAACATGGCCCAATCATTATTACGTTGGGTTTTGAGGAACCCACCAGAAATCTCAAAAATATGACCCACAAGAATGATGTATGCATGAATGATTTTTATTATGTACATGACCCCATCTAATTTCCATTTTCCATAATTAATTTCAGAATCAAATTTGTCAACTGCCTTGTCCCAGAATGATGTATGAAATGATAGAACAGTTGACTTGGACTCAGGAAGAACCGACTCAGGAAGGTGACTGAAATCAAGTAAAGGTTCAGGAGTCAAAGTGAATTCTGGAATTGGGTCCAAGTCAAGAAATGAAAACTCAAGTCCACATGTATTGTCCAACAATGGAATGTGACTATCAAAAATTGGTGATTCAAGTTCAGGAGGGATGGGAATCAAAACTGACTCTAGAATGTTACTCAAATTGGGTAATATAACCGGAGTCAATAATGATTCAGGTATTTGAACTAAATCACAAATTTGAGGATCAAAGTCACATTCCTCATTGAGTTTAATTCCACAAAAATGAGAACTTGTCAATTTATCAATAGGATCTTCAAAAAGGTATAATTGGTCAAGTTTGACATGATCCTTAAAGATGGGTGATTCAACTTCATTGTGAATTGGAACAGGATCCAATGTTGACTCCGGGAAAAGATTGAAATCAGGTAAAGTTACCGGAGTCATTATTGAATCAGGAAAAAGAATTGAATCACGAAGTTGGGATTCAAGATCACATTCCTCATGAAGTTCAATTCCACAAAAATGTGAACTTACCAATTTATCAATAGGATCTTCAAAAGTATGGAATTGGTCAAGTTCAACATGATCATCAAGGAAGATGGGTGATTCAATTTCAAAATGGATAGGCACTGGATCCAATACTGACTCGGGAAATGAAGTGAAATCATGTGAAGACACCGGAGTCATAATTGAATCAGGAAGGAAAATTGAATCAAGTGGAAGTTCAGGATCATGTTCATGTTCAAGTTCAATTTCAGTAAAAGGAAAACTTGCCAAAATGTCAATGGGATCTGAAGTTTGGACAAGTTCAGGTGAGTGTGCTGAAATTGAATCTTGATTTCCAAAACTACATGACTCTTTGGCTCGGACAGAATGGTTAGTGACATTAGAAATAGGATGAGAATGAAGAGTTTGGATCATCAACTCTACGTCATGATTACGAGTATTTCGAGTCAGAGTCAAGAATTCAAGCATCTTTTCACAATTCATTGGTTCATCATTTTGTGGAAAAGATGAAGTGTTGTTTTGGAATTGGTGATGAAATTGTGAGTCAAAAATGTGTGGTGATGGAAGAGTGGACTCACACAAGAAATCATTACTCATAAATGGTTGTTCATTATGAAGAGGTGGAACTGAGTAAGACTCTTGAAAATACTGTGAAATTGGAGAGGCAAATGGTTCTGGAAGTGTCTGCTCAGCTCTCTGTAAATTGGCTTCTAAACTCCTTAGTAACTCAGATTTTTCTTCAAATGGTGGTTCAGAAAAAGGAGTATATGAAGCGGAATCGGAAATGAATACTGTGGACAAGGTGAATATGGTGGACAAGGAATTTGAGAATTTGACTCGGGGTACGTGAATCCCCAATTACTCGGTGAAGAGTTAAAATTATCTTAGAAATTATAGTTATCAGATGGGGGGTATGGGTCATATTGATTCGGATAAGGCCAACCCGGTGTATTTGGTTGGTGCATATTATAAAACACCGGGTTGGAATTATCCGAATATGGAGATGGTGTGAAATATGGATTATTATTTGGATGGAAAGAATTGTAATTGTAAGCCATATCACACAATACAAACAAAAACAAACAAACAAACAAACAAACAAAAAAAAAAAAATTCTAACCTAAGTTAGTGTAGACTTAGGACCTAGACGACTCCTAACTGATAGACTGTCCACGGGAGGGTTAGTGTAGACTCTAACCACAAGCTAATCAGCCAGGGAAGGGTAAGGTTGGTGGGAGGTTTTCCGTCAGAGACGTTCCTTAATTAAGTAACCAGCAACCTTCGGGCTTTCGGCCCTCAACCCCTTTCCTAGACACTGATTTTGCAAGAGTTAAATTCCAACACTTTTTCCCCTTAGGATAATCTCCTAAATGAGTCCGAGATGTCCCTAGGGCCAACGTCTATTTTTTTTTTATTAAATTAGGCTTGGGTTAGTGAGTGCATGGGAAAATGATTTTGGGCTAAGGAAAGGGTAATGAAATCCCCCACCTTATCTTATTTACGGGTATGCCCTTAAAATTGAATTGTGCAAGTGTACAAGAAATATCACTAAGATTCACTCAAAGCATGAAAATCAAGCAAGAGATGATTCCTAGTCTATATGCAATGCGAAACGTACCTTGCCTCCAGCACTCTTCAACAGTAAAAGTAAAGAATTGAAAGACACGTGCCTAGAATGCAAGTGTCTAAACAATTTTTAACAATTTCAACCAATTTTTTACTGTTGTTTAATTAAGCAGGTAATAGGTGAAAAATACAGGAATTCAAGTATAGCAGCAGCTGTATTTTGCAGAGCTGGAGACCCTGCAGAAAATTTGTAAGTAGTGATCTCCTCTTTGCCGCAAATCTGCGGCAAAAGCCCAGAAATTGCGGCAATTTGGAGGGATCCTGGTCTCTGCTTTCGAGAGCAGAGGCCCAGGTCCACTTATATGTATACTGCAGTGCAAATTTTCCTGTTTTCTTCTCCTGTAACCTGCAACAGAGAAGAAGATTCGTTTAGTTCTTCACTTTAAAGAAAATCCGTTGCAGTCCCCGGCAACGGCGCCATTTTGATTAAGACGAGAAAGGTGTATGTAAATGTATCGATGTATCCTTTCCTATCTCCGCTATAGCATAAGGCTATACCGAGTCGATTCTCAGGGAGAGCTAGCGATAGAAGCGTTACGAATCGTAGTGAAGAAGTGTAAACGAAGTGTCTTCTTTGTTCTTTAAAAGAATAAAACAATCATGGAACAAGAAGTGAAAGAATGGATGGATATGTTCATGGTGGAAAAGTGGAAAAGAAATCAAGATTGGCTTTGGTATTCACACTAGAAAGAAAAGGAAACTTGAAGAATACAAACCATGACTAGCTTACCTTACTACCTTGCCAATACTTACCAAACTCCGTGATAGTGAAGGCTTGCCTCATGTTGTCACTCCATCGGCGTAGGTTTCGTCTTGCGTGTTGATCTAATTACTTTCCCATTGCATGAAGGGTGGTTTAACCCATCGGAGAAGAGAAGACCATCCAACTTGCAAGATGAAATAAAGCAATCACCCATGAGTTAGTGAAGATGGCAAGGCTAGTGGTTAGCTAGTACATGGAGAAAGAATTAGCTACAAGCCATGAGAAAAGTAAAACAAAGCATGAAGTAAATTGCAAGGAATTAAAGAAAGCAAGTAAAGAAAGCACATAAAGAAAGCAAGTAAACTAGAACCAAGCTCAAGTAGAGGAAGGAGAATGGATGAATCCTTGTTGCTTCAAGTTGTCACACCTTGATTACACAAGCTCTCTCTCTCACAATCTCTCTCTTTTACAAAGTATCTAGGGAAGAAGAAGAGGGATCTAAAGAACTAAAACCTAGAGAAAAATCCTACTAAAAATTACAACAACATACTAATTTTCCTCTCTTCTCCATTCAGTCTTTTCTCGCAGGTCCATGTCCAGTATTTATAGGCCTCAGGTGAAGGATCCAGAACCTAGTTTGTTGGGGCAAAATCCGGGATCCAACGGCCTCCAAACTGCCGCAGATCCTCAAGGATCTCCCAGATTCCACCGCAAAATCTGGGCCGTTGAGCCCAGATTTTCTGTTGGGATCTTCTTGTTAGGTGGTTATCCACGTGGCCTTCTGGATTCTTCATTGGGCGCGCGGATCTCTCTGGATCTTGGATTCAAATTTGGACTTTATCTTAATCTTGGATTTAATCCCTTTAATTATTGCTAATTAAAGTGATTATTGGGTTATCTCTCCATTAGATTGTGTACCTGCAAATATATAGAGAAGATAAGTAAAAATCATATATTTATTACAAAAATGCATGGGAATAATGAGGTAAAATATGCAATATTGGATCACAATCAAGGGATACAAACCAATCACCCGATCACCTCTACCAAAGAGGGATACAACAAGAATAAGGGTGTTTACAACAAGTGGTTCCAAAACCACAAACTCAAACTCTCTTTCTTTTTCTCTTTTCTTTTCCACAAAAACAAGATCCTAATAGTTTAGGATAGAAGATATAGCTCAAGTGTGGAAAACTAGGTGTTTTTGGAAACAAGCAACAAAGAAAAACTACTTGGAAAATCTCTTGTATATGATAGAAATTAAAGATCAAATCAATATCCCAAAAACCCTAGTTTTCTTTGATTTTCCAAAAACCCAAAAACAATAAAGATGAAAACTTTTTAGCACAAAAACTATTTTGAAAACTTGTTTAATCACTAGAGAAACACTGAAATTTTTCTTCTTGAAAACCTTAGCCAAAAACCCAAAGAGATGGGGTTTATATAGGCCCAATACAAAACTAGCCGTTAGGCTGAGCTGGCAGCCTGACAGGCTGCCGGTCGACCGACCCGGTCGACCGCCAACGGTCAGAAATATGACCGTTGGGCAACTGCAGTCGACCGGCCCGGTCGACCCAAACAAACAGAGAGCAGAGCTCTCATCCCGGTCGACCGGCACGGTCGACCCAAACAACCCGAGAGCAGAGCTCTCAGACCCGGTCGACCGGCTCGGTCGACCGTCCCAGTGACTCCAAACGTGCACAGATCTGTGCACGTCCGGTCGACCGGCCCGGTCGACCGGACATCAGCCAAGTCGATTAATAACCTGGCTTAGTCGACTGGTTGAGTCCTGGACCAGAAAACTGAGTTTGAAAACTTGAGAAAAATATTTTATAAAAATCTTTTATCTCTTTTAAAAAATACCATAAAAATTGTTTTATCATTTTATATTGAAACTCAAACAAATGATAAAATTTCAAGACAATATATCAACATATCAATTCATTTTTGTGTCTTGCCAATTTTATCAAAAACAAAACTTGTATTTTTGTCAAACTTGATTTTTCCAAAACATGAATAGGATAGTCAAAATAAGTTTGTCTAGTAACTTTAAAGCATGTATGTATATCTAGAACATATCTAATATACATAGAAATAAAGTAAACTTGTTTTGATCTACTATCCATGAAAACCAAAATCCAAATCATGAAACGTGTGTGTTGTGCACTTGAGCTTATCAACTATACTAAGCTTTACAAATGGATCTAAAAACACACTATCTAAACTATGGATACCTAAGTCTTCTTGACGATCTTCATCTTCAAGTAGACTTGCTCCAAAACTCCATCCATGGGCTAGGCAATGTGTGATCTTGACGCTTTGGCCCTGGAATCATCATGAAAAGCTTCTAAACTCCTTGTTGAAGCTAATCACCAACTAATATCTTGGTTAATGATCTGAAACTTAAACAACACAAGATTATTAGTAAACATAACTACATGAGTTAATCATCATCAAAACTAGAGTGGAAGGCCTTTGGGCCAACACGAACATTATTGACATCGTGATGCATGATGTTAATATTGAAGAGACAAAGTTAGAAACTTTGATTTTAGCCTTGTCACTCTTCTCATGATCAGGTTAATATTACACTTCTGATCAAAGCTTCGAGATCCAAGATGTTTGGAAGAGCGCCAAAGAAGAGTTCCTTTCTTCAACGGATCACCTCACGGTCAATCGACACCGAGCCGGCCGAACATTATTGACATTGTAATGCATGATGTTAATATTAAAGAGACAAAGTTAGAAACTTCAGGTTAAATCTTGTCACTCTTCTCATGATCAGGTTAACATTACACCTCTGATTAAACTTTTGAGATCTAAGATGCTTGGAAGAGCACCAAAGACAAGCTTCTTCCTCCAACCAATTACCTCAAGGTCGATCTATATCGGGCCAACCGAACAATGGTGACATTGCGATGCATGATTTAAACATTGAAGAAATGACAAAGTTAAAATATTAGAGCCTTGTCACTCTTCTCTACATGAATCTATCTTCAACTTAGAAGAACATATCATATTTTGAAGTCGAGCATGCCTAAGCATCCAGAAGGATGGCTTATCTAGCCTGACCCTACTCCTGTTCAATCGATCGAAGCTCGAGGACAAAGGATCCGAGTAATCAGATAGGGGATCAAATGAGTTTATCTGATGGCTTATTAAGCCAAACTCATTGAAAAAGGTTCATGATGCATCTTTGCAGAATTGTTCCACTGTTTCCACATTCATATCAAGAGGTGGTAACCGATCGAATGGAGGATCAAATGAGTTTATCTGACGGCTTATCAAGCCAAACTCATTGAAGAAGATTCGTGACACATTTTTGCAGAACCTTTCTATTGTTTTCACATTCATATCAAAATGTGGCAACCAAATGAAGATCAAAGAGGACTTCACGAGGAGGCTAATCTCCGAACAAAATCCCCGTGGAATTCATGTCTACTTTTGTGACCCCCAACTTATTTGCAGGAGGCACACTATACTACATTCGACGCCTCCAAGGCTAAAGGATAGAGGAAGTAGTTGGCCTTTAAGTCCAATAAAAAATTCTCGATAACTCATCATGCTGAGAGAAATAGCATGGCTAGCCCAACTCAAACGGTAGTTGGTAAAGACATACCAAATCTGTTAATAGCCGAGGGTTTGCTCAAAATCCTGAGGGACTTGATCTTGCTTTCCCCTCCAAAATTCCTTACCATTCTCGTTCATGGAATGATAAGACCACAAAAAGGCTGTAATTGTTTCCCCAGCAAAGTAATCACAGAGCAAAGGTATCATGTTAATAGTATACCTCTGGCATATCCTACTATTAAGTTAACATTATACCTCAAACGGTAATTTTCTTTAATATCCCTAGGGATAAAATTTTAACTTGTCAATTCTCTTCAATAGAATGATGAGTCCACTAAAATTGCTCAAATCGCAAAAATTTCTGGTCAGGTTAAATACTACACCTCTGACCAAGATTGCTCATATATCAATCGAAATCGCTGTTAGGTTAATATTATACCTCTAACAATGATTTTCCTCAATTTTCCGAGAGGATAAAATTTCAACTTGTCAATTCTCTTCAATAGAATGACAGGTCCATTAAGTTGCTCAAATCGTAAAATCTCTCGGTCAAGTTAAATACTACAAATTGCTCATATCGCAATATAAATCCATGTTAGGTTAATATTATACCTATGACAGTGATTCTCTCAAATTTTCTAATAGAAATGAGACATTTGTTACTAAGTTAATGTCACACCTCTAGCATTCACATCACTGTCAAGTTAATACTAAACCTATGACAGTGATTTTTCTCAGTTTTCTCAATGAAACGAGATCTCCTTAATGCTAAGTTAATATCATACCTCTAGAACATATATCCTTATCAAGTTTAATATTATACTTTTGACAACTCAAATTTGCTCCAATCGCAAATTCATATCAGTGCTAAGTTAATATTATACCTCTAGCACTCATTTCAATGCTAAGTTAATATCACACCTCTGGCATATCCTTGTTATGTTAAAACAGTACACCTCAAACAATAAATCTTCTCGATTTTCTCAGCAAAAATGAGTTATCAGGTTAAAATCACACCTCTCTAGCTTCACTTCTCTAGTGGAGTTACCCCATTTTCAATTGCTAAGTTAATATCACACCTTTAGCAATTAAAATTCTTTGCTTTAATCTGTCTGATTTTTCAACAAAATAAACATGATTCAAAAGCAAAACAAGCTGCAAACGTGATGTTCGCTTTTAAGCGACATCCGCGTCTAGAACTCTCTAACATGACAGTCGCGTCAAGACTACATCCGCGTCCAGAACTCTCCAACAGACAGTCGCGTCAAGAAGACATCCGCGTCTTCAATATCCAAATGAAGGTCATGACATCCGCGTCCAATGACAGGCGCGTCCAACGCGACATTCACGTCTACATCAATGAGAGCCGCGTTCTCTTTCCCAATACAAAGAGTATGCCTCTGCTTCTGCAATCAATTCAACAGTATACTGAAAGCAATAAACAACTCTATTGGTTCAATAGTACACCGACAAACAAATCGGAGCTCATACAAGTGCTAGACTGTGTATCTAGGTACTTATAACGATCTTTTCTGGAGACTTCAATCAGTTCAACAATACAGTCATGAAGACCAAAATTCAGACAAGATCAAGCTCAGGATATCTCAAAAGATTGTTAGTCTAATCATGGAGCCCAAAATCAACTGAAGTCCAAAGTATTTTGAAATCCGTCCCGGTCAACCGCGGAGTGTCGAAAACTTTAGAAGGGGTTCTATAGGTTGTCTAAAAATCATTAAAGAGAAGTCATTAGACATGAACCTCCCAACGCTAAGGTCGCATTTTCAATTAAAACGCGGACCTCGCGTCCAAGAAGAAACGCGAATTTCAGACGCGGGTCTGAGGAACCCTGTGTCCCACTTCAAACGCGAGCCTGAGCAACTCCGCGTCCTATTTCAAGTACAAGTCTGAGCAACTCTGCGCTCTACTTCAGACGCGGGTCTGAGAAATCCTGCGTCTCACTTCAAACGCGGGTCTGAGCAACTCTGCATCCTATTTCAAGCGCAGGTCTGAGCAACTCTGCGCTCCTCCTCAAACGTGGGTCTGAGCAACTCCGTATTCTAACGGAGACGAGGGTTTAAGCCCTGCGTCTATACAAACGCGAGGTCCGCATCCAGCGCGAGACCCGCGTTTCTGTTATAACTGATCTCCATTGCTGGGTCAATTAACTTCCCACGTGATGTGGGAGTTAATCTCATTATGGAGAAATTTTAGAAAACAGTAATACCCCTATGACTCTATATAAATAGCCTGATGAGTTATGAAGAGGGATAGGACTCTTTTAATAGAGAAGAGAAAGAGAAACTCTTAATGTTTGAGAGCTGAGAATTCTCAAGTTAAAAACTTCTTACTTTTCTCTTGCTTGTTCAAAAGTCTAAGGAGAGGAGAAAAAGGATAATCAGTAGACTTTAACCACTTAGTGTGTTAAAAGCAGAGCTCTCTTCTGATTGATCTTTGAGAGCATTCCGAAGAAAAGCTTGAATTCGGCCTGTCAACGGAGAACAAGAATCACTCTCTATCGCCACACGAAGAACTCAGCCATAAACATAGGAGAGAACCAGTTATTCTCCCCTTTTTTGTAATCAAAATCATTCTGTTGTAATCTTTCATCTACTCAAAGAAATTTTACTTCACGCTATTTTTTTTCGAACAAACAGAATTACAAAAGATTCACATGAAGGAGAATCTCGCTGATATGCATACCAAGCTTGTTCCAGGAGTAAAATTTGCACATTGCAAGGAGTTGCCCTGGATCCTTCCAATCGCTTGAGCTCCATGGAGCTCGTTTGGATGAATTACGGATGGCTTGCTCCTTGAGCAGTGTACGTAGGCAGCCACATTAATACAAACCTGATGGAGTCTACATGATACTATGGTGTGTTCGGCTCAGATTTGAGAAATGTTCACCGAGGCGGAGAATTGTGGGGAGAGAGTATAAAATCTTAATGGTAGAGTTTTTTAACTCATTGGAGATGAGAGTGCAGAGATCGGAGTTCAAAGGCGAAGAAGAAGTTCTGTTCCCAGCGAAAACAAAGGACCGGTTGACTGTAGGGTCGACCGTTCATGCACGAAACGTGCACATGAAGTTGCGGCCAATCGCAGAGAAGAAGGCAACGAAAGCAGAAGCATTGGTCGACCGGGCGGTCGACCGACTGAGACTGTCAGGACTTACTGAAAAAATCAATCGGCCGATCCGATCGACTGACCGGTTGACCAGAAGACACGACTGACAGTTTTCTAAGTTGATTCCAAGTTCATTTCTGATCCGAATTTGGATTTTTTGGTTTCCTTAAATTCATGGTTTCTCCACCTATATAAAGGGGGAAGTGCCTCTGCTATTGTATCTTGTAACTACTTATTGAATAATATCTTTCGCTCCTTTTGCTCCGAGGACGTAGGCAAATTGCCGAACCTTATTAAATTGTGTGTTCTAACTTTCTTTTTTGTTTTATTTGTTCTTGCGTTTGATGACTATTCTCTGCTGCCTCTCTCCTTTGCACGAGAGGGATTCCAACAAGGAAAAGTGCGTGGGCTCCACTCAATTAGTTTTCGAGTATTTTCTGAGCTTTTAGTTCGAAATTCTGACACATCACTGTAAGTGTAAAAGGCTGAGTTGGAAGTGTGAAACCCACACACTTTTCCTTCTCAATTTTCACAGCAAACAAATAGAGTGGAACACTGGAAAAGCATGTGAGGCCCACTTATCAGAACCAAAGAAACCGAGTTTTCGTCTACTTTTAGGGCAAACAAACATGGCGTATAGAAACAGATATTTATAAAGGGGAAGAAACAGTTCAGACTTTCATTTAAAAAACGCACTCTCTTTTTACTTTTATTTATCATAATACCACTGGTGAAGGCTCAAAGCCCAGTAAAGAGATGAGATAAGATCATAATTAACACTAGTAAAAGGAAGAGGATAAAGAAACCAAACCCTTGATCTTTGTGCTCAAGAGGAGGACGCTGGGCTCCAGACACTGCAGCTAGCAGTTCTTATAATGAAAACCGGACGAAGCCAGTAGGTTTTGATACTCTCTCCACCACCATTTGAGCTGGCCCACACAAATGGGATAATTAGTGTGACATATTAAAGCGTCCAATGCAAAAAACAACACAAATGGGACACATCCAAATCCTCACTATTCAAAATTTTCTTTAACATTCTACTCGTTCAAACACTTGCAAGCAATGAAACCAAGCGTCAACACACACTGAACTCCCACAAACATTAAGAAACATACATAAACTCTAAAACCCTAACTCCCAATTCAGTAACATCAAACTTAAGACATAACTCCCAAGTGATCTTCTTTAAGACAACAACATACAAAAATACAAACATAGTGTCCCTGAAAACAAACAAGAAGTTAGCACTAACTCTTCACATAGCTAGGACAGAAGCTACAAAATTACCCCAATTCCATTGCCACCTTCAACTCTATTACATTACGCAAGGAGTATAAAACTTCGCCAACTTGTCCTTCTCTCACACCTCTCAACTATCACATAACACTGCATGAATTGGCATTCTCATCACTGAAGAAATCATAGCTGCCCTGAGACGGCGAGGACGAAGCCGGCGCCGGCGGTCCCATCGGCCCGTAGTAGTTATCGTGGTAGTAATTGGGATAGTGAGGGGGATACTGAGGTAGTATTCCGGCGGGGGGTGGCCTGAATACATGTAGCTCTGCGGCATTGGCGGCACCGGAGCGTAGTATGAGTAGCTCGGCGTCGATTGCCCCATATTGTAGCTGGCAGCGTACACGGGCGGCGGATACGCCGGAACTTGGTAAGTCATCGCCGGGTGCGGCGGAGCACCGACGGAATTCATAACAAACTCCTCATTGCTTGTAGCCGGCTCTGCTTCTTTCTTTCCCTTCTTCTTGCCACCGCCACCGCCACTGTTGGTGGCGGTATCGGCGGCTGGCGACTTTTCGGGTTTCGGGTCTGATTTTGAGGCTGATGCCTCCCTGTTGCTCGTTTCCGAAACTTCTGTGCCGGACTTTGTGTCGATTTCAGCCGGGTTTTTTCCACCGGCGGCCTCTACTTTTTCTGTGGTGGCTGTGGCTGGTTCGGCCGCCTGTTTCGTGTCGGTTTCGGAGTTTGTGGCGGCGGCGGCCGATTTTTCGGGTTTTTTCTCAGGGGGCTCATTGGGTTCATTGGACTTTGAGGCATCTTTCTCTTTGTCTGCATCTTTCCCCTTCTCTTTGTTCTTCCCTTTGGTGTTATTGTTGTTATTGGGATTAGGGTTAGGGTTTGAATTGCTGTTGGGTTTCTTCTCAATTGGCCAGAGCTCGGCGTGCTTCCCCGATTTCTGCAACTTCCTGATCAGGGTTTCGGCGTCCAAGTTTCCGGTCACCGTCACCTTGTTCTGCTGTGAATCAATTTCAACCTTATAAACCCCTGGATCAAAAATCAAAATTTGAGAACAACCCATTAAAGTTCAGTAAACAAAGCCTCTCAAACAGCAGAAAGTTTCAATTTTGACAACCTATCAAAATTTTCACACAAATCCACAAAAAGGAGAAAAAAGACTCAATTTTGAGAACAACCCATTACTAATTCCCATCCAAAACCTCTAACCACAACAAAAGACATCAGTTTGAGTTCTTACCACCAACGTTCTTAAGGATTCTGCTCACTTTCTTCTTGCATCCTTCACAATGGATAGAAACCTTCAACACATACGTCTGGGAACAGCACAAAAACAACAAAACTCAGCATAACAATTGAAACCCAAATCAAAAACCAATGAGAAAGAGAATTACAAGAGAAAAAAGTCGACACTTTTAGCATTAGCAATTTACCTTGGACTGCAGAGGCTCTGAGCCTTCTTCATTGGATGCCATACTAGGAAACTGGATTTGAAAAAAAATCTTAAGAGCTCGACAGAAAGAGAATATTGCTTGAGAGACAGAGAGAGGATGGGGAGGGAGAGTACGGTTTTTGTAAGGTGTGTGTTGGTGGGTGTAATCACGTCTTTATAATTACAGGGATGTCACAATGACAAATCTTTGCCGGGTTCGGGTCTTGTGTGTGAGTCATTCATATTACAAAAGAGGACTAATATTTACTTCTTTATAATATTATAAGAGGTTTAAAATATTTAAAGTTTTGTCTCCTTAAAATCTGACTATTTTTTCACGTGTCAACATGTGCTCTTATAATATATGTGTGTTTGGCTCACATACATGAACCGAATCCAATCTTGACCATCCATTGAAGGGGGGAAAAAAACCTATTCTGCATTCGTTGAGAATTAGAGTGGGACATGAGGGCACTTCCATTGGTGGTAGATTTTTTTTTTTTTTTTTTTTTTTTTTTTTTTTTTTTTTTTTTTTTTTTTTTTTTTTTGCGATTAACTCAATTATTCACCTGATATCTCCGAAGAGCAAATCCGAAACTACGTCGAGAGAGAAAAAATTTCTATGAAACGATGCACAAATCAGTGATCGTAGAGAACATTGTGTTCTAATCAACTCAGATCAACCGGTGAGACAACCGCGAGGGACTTCCATTAGTGGGAGATGACGCACAACACTTTGCCATGGTGTAGGGCTCAGTCCCTACATCCTACATTTTGTGAGCATGCATGTATTATGTAACTTAAGTGTGTACCTAACTTCAGAGGAAATTTAAGAATGATGATAAATAAAATAAGGGGAAAAAGATGTTTGGTGATGAAGTTTGAACAAGGAGAATTAAGTTTAGAAAATGTTGGGAGAAGGGAATGATGAAGAGTTAAGGTCACCTTTCACCTTTGTTTTTTGTTTTCCTAAAGTGAAAAGGAGAATTAGTTTATGTGTGTAATTTATGAGAATATAACTTATTCAAAGTAAAAACCAGTGTGCATGGGGGAAAAAAAACAGGACATCTTGGAGGGACTCAATGCTCCTCAACCCACTCAGAAAAACAGTATAAAATGGTGTAAAATCCAATTTGTCAGAAATTTCAAACCACTTTCTCTTGAAGCATTTGGATACTTTAATTTCAAAAACATAGAAACTTTCTTTTAGTCCACTACTATTTCTTGTATAGCAAATTTTTTAAAAGAAATTGTTTGAAACTTTTGTACAGTTTCAATATTATTAACTTATCAAATACTATGACAGAACAAAGGATATTGTTAAATTAGCCACAAAACACATGACTTTGCCCTTAAAATACATCCTTTTTATCTGTTTCACTTATTAATTGTCATATAATCAAATTTCTTAAGACCCAAGTTAATGAATGAAGGACAACAAAAATAAGTTGATACCCATGATCACAGGCATGTTTATTTAACCATCTAACTGTTCAGGTCAAAAGAAGGAGAGCACTTATGACCTCATGAAGTCCAGAGAACCTGACACACATTGCTCTTTGATGCTTTTCTCTCAGAAATGTTGCAAAATGGCTGTTTTCTCATGTATTATCCATCTAATGCTTCTGTGCTATCAGGTTAAGAACCAACCAGCTATTAATATGGGGAAAAAATTAAAAAAAAAAAAAAAGTAAAGAGAAAATGGAGGCCAGGGTGTTTGGTGAAGGGCCTTTTCCATATTCCATAAAGAGATATTGCTTGCTTGGGTTACTTTGAGAGAGCCAGTAGGTAAATCCATTAACTCTTCTGCCAAAGCAACATAAATGAAATGGGGGTTGTGGCCCCTCATTTGTGTTGCCATCCTCATCTCTCTCCATTTGCCATGCTTCATTCATTAGTTTTTTTTTCTCATTTTTCTTATTAATAATTACATAAGCTAAGGTTAAGTGATTTAGGCATGAGATTAAATGTTCTTAAATATAACGTTGTGTAATTATTGGAGAGTATTTATAGTCCAAGTCTCTTCTTAATATGGGTAGAAATTAAATGTTTCAATTCATTCTCTCCCTTTCTTCCATTTACTTGATTGAGAAAATTTTTAAAAGCAGTGATTTTCTTTCTATGGGAAAGTATTGAAAAGTTGAACCGAAATTCGAATGAAAGTTTGCTAAAGAGAAAAAAGAAGTGAAACTGCAAAAGAAATACTTTTGCTATACGGAGAATATTTTGCTTGCCGAATATTTTGGTTTTGCTGTTAAATTGAAGAAAAATAAAGAAAATTATTTCCAACACTTTAGAGGGGTCCTTCACTAATACAAATGTGGGAAAATGCGATGACATTTACAACATCGTTTTACTAAACAAATGACGCGAAATATAAGTCTTTGGCATTTTTATAATTACTTGAATCTGTTTCAAATACGGGCGATTAAAAAAATGGAAGATATGGCGTCAGTTTCTGTAAAGAACCAGCAACAAAACTTTTAGCGTCGGTTCTCTATAAAAACCGATGCTAAAAGTCAGGTGCTGAGACTGAGGTTGTCGGTTTTCGACTCTCGAGCTCGGCCCAACTTTTAGTGTCCGTTCCATAGAACCGACACGAACATTTAGACTTTTTGCATAGGTTCTCTAGGGAACCTATGCCTTTAGGTTTATCCGCAAAAATTAGACCCCAGATCGAGCATCAAAAAGCACAAATTCTTGCTTTCTCCCTTCTCTCCTCCCTTTTCCTCCTAGATCTCCCCCCTTTGGCCACCCTTTGTCACCTTCATCCTTGCCGACATCCTACCCTCGCCGCCATCATTGAAGCCTTGTTCTCGTAGCTATCGAAGCCTTGAAATTACGCCCTGATCTCCCCTGTTACCGTCGAGGCCGTCGCCGCCCTCTCTCTTCGATCATGAACGAGGCATCGCCGCCCTCTCTCCCCGATCATGAATGGGGCGCCTTCGAGGCCCTCACAGCCCTCTCTCTCTCCGACCATGAACGGGGCACCGTCTTTTTCTACTCTCGCCGCTGCCTTCTCTTTGACCTCGACAGTGCACCGCCGCCCTTTTCTCCCCCGATTTCGAGGCCCTCGCAGCCCTCTCTCTGTGACCACGAACGGGGCTCTGCCGCCTTAATCTCCCCCGTCCACAAGCAACTCTCTTCTTCACGACTTTGAGGTAATCACTGCATCGTTTTCTAAAAATTCCTTCAATTGGATGTATATATTGTACTTTATATGATGGTGAAATCTTGAGTGGTCCCAAATCCATTGTTTGCTAGATAAAATATTTTTAGTGGTCCTAAATTGCAATTGTGAGTTGGTCACTTGTGTATGTATTTTTACGTTAGTTATTAGTTAATTGACGTAAAAAGCTCGACCTTTTTTATTGAAGTAGGTACACATATTGTGCTTCATATGAGGGAGAAATCGTGAGTGGTCCCAAGGCTCTTGTTTACTGGATAAATTATTTTTTAGTGGTCCCAAATGTATTGTGGTTCATATGGTGAAATCATGAGCGGTCCCAAGTCCCTTTTTGTTAGATAAATTATTTTTTAGTGGTCCCAAATTGTAATTGTGAGTTGGCTAATTTGTGTATGTATTTTTACGTCGGTTAATTATTAATCAACGTTAAAAGCTTGACTTTTTATATTATAGCGTTCACACAAATTAAGTTTATTTATTCTTTAATTATATGTTATGTATATTGTAAATATTTAATTTTTTGTTTTTTATGTCCATGCTAGATAAAGATGGTTCAGAAATAGATGATTGCTAATAAGTTAACTCCGAAATATTGCAAAGGTGTAAACGAGTTTATAAAGTTTACTGTTGAGCGTACCGACAATTCTAATTGTATCAAGTATTCGTGCTTAAGATGTGCTTGTGCTGATAAAGTTACGGTTAAAGCATTAAGAGATCACTTATTTATCAATGAGACTGATCAAGGTTATTTAAGATGGATATAACATGATCAGAGTGCAAGAGAAGATAGAACTATTAATTTAGATAACAAAATGTGATAAAAGAGAATTAGTTAACCGTAATGAAGAAGATAAATTAGAAGACATGGTGCATGATGTAGAAGAAAATTTTATGGCTCACCCCAAAATATTGGATAGCTTGAACAATAATGCACAAACATCTTTATATGTTGGTTGTTCTAAATTCACTAGGTTGTCTGCACTAT
Organism: Agave tequilana; assembly: GCA_038442645.1. Classification (NCBI taxonomy): domain Eukaryota; kingdom Viridiplantae; phylum Streptophyta; class Magnoliopsida; order Asparagales; family Asparagaceae; genus Agave; species Agave tequilana. Next base: position 229,384 of record JAVJIF010006420.1, on the reverse strand, counting down.
TGAGATTGTACAATTTGAAAGCGAAAAATGGGTGGTGCAATCAAAATTTTACGGCCTTAGTCCAACTTTTGAAGGATATGCTTCTTAAAGATAATGAACTTTCGGATCAGACATTCGAGGCCAAGAAGATCTTGTGCTCTATGAATATGGATTATGAAAGGATACATACTTGCCCTATTGACTGTATTTTATATCGAAATGAATACGAAAGTTTGGAGGAATGTCCGGTGTGTGGAAGATCATGGTATGAAATAAATAAGAAATCTTCGGTTAAGATGTTATGATATTTTTCTGAAATACCTAGATTTGATGTGTGTATATATATTACATGTATCAGGCCATATGAATGTGTATTTGCATGTATTGGATAAATTTATATGATGGATGTGTATTTGATGAGGATACATATGTGTTTCTGGTGAATATTGTGTTTCTGGATCTGTTTCTCTATGTTTTTGATATCTGCAATTTATAATGATTTTTGTATTTATAAAATTTTCATTTAAAAAAACTCATCTTTCGCGTCAGTTCTTTTGAAGAACCGACGCTAAAACATCCTATTGCGTCAGTTCTTAGCAGAACCGACACGAAAGGTTTGTGTCTATAGAACTGACGCCTTTCGCGTAGGTTTATATGGAACCCACGCGAAAAGTAACCTTTCGCGTCGTTCCTTAGGGAACTGACGGGAAAGGCAACCTTTAGCGTCGGTTCTTTGTAAGAATGCTAAAGGTTGGATCTTTAGCGTCGGTTCAATACCGAACCGACGTTAAATCGTGTTTTCCTGTCGATTTAAACCGACGCGAAATTGCCTACTTTTCGCGTCTCTTTGATATGTGTCAGTTATATGACTGACACTGTTTTTGTTTAGCGTCGGATTTAATCTGAAGCGAATTTCTCTTTATGCAATAGTTCTTGCATATAACCTCCATATGATTTCCTCAAAAAATTATAACCTCCATATGATAAAGTTTGATAATTTGACTATTTTCCCAGCGGCGCCATTAGATTTTCTATCTCGCTATTGTCACAGGTATCTTTGGATGATCATGTAATACTCTAAAGCATAACTTCCAGAAAACAAATTAGTACTCTAAAATAGCATAGAAGAAAATTTCACTCCATCACAAAACTTTTAACTTAGTTTTGATAGAAAATTCTAGATTTTTCCCTTCTTTTTTTGCACAAAGTACAAGATTTTTCAGTGCTCTATCAAAAAAACACTAATGGCACATGAAAAAGAAAAGGGAGCCAAAGTGGCTTTGATATTGTGTGACATGGAAAGTTTCTTGCCTGTCAAATTGAGTCTGATGAATTAATTCAAATGAGCAACATAAAGCAAAAGCTTGCAAAGAACCATCAGAGATCACACATCAAAAATTAAATTTTGCGTTGGATTCAATTAGCTTTGCCCCCTTCTCATCACTTTAATCTATAAAATGATGGGGTTTGGTTGTCTTCAAATATCTCAAAAGTTGGATGATTTGTTTCAATTCTATTGAACCAAAGACACTAAAATCATTATTGAATGCTTGTAATGGCCTAAGACCTTGCTGACTTCCTCAATAAACATGCAACTTTCCAAGGGGTTTGGAGTTCAAAAGGTTTAGCAAGTTAGTGCGAAATATATATTTCAGCCCACGGGCTGAGAGTACTCTCTCAGCCTGCGGTGACGTGGCTCGATTTGTCACCTCACGGACTTGCGGCCCGCTTTTAGGGAGAAGTTAAATTACCAAATACCCCTTATGATAACTTTTCCTTATTGTTTATTATTATTTTTCTCCCCTTTTATTTTGCAGCTCTTTATAGGATATAAATTACTTTTCGCCTTATTTCTTTACCTCTTTTTTGAAAGATCTAGTTTCTCCTTTTCAGCCTGGGATAAATTTTTTTTTGAAAATATAAAATCTTTTCAGATCAATGTTTTCAGCCTGCGATAAAATTCTACTTTATAGTTTATTTTTTTTATATATAATGTAGTCAGAGTCTTTGGTCGCATTGTACATTTAAACTGCGACCTTAGTCAAAGACTTTTGGTCGCACTGTACATGGTTAAATGCGACCAAGGTCGCAGTGTTGTTATTGATAAAGATGGCCAGCAACTGCAATCTAAGGTTGCATTACATGGACTGCGACTTTGGTCGCAGTACGTTAAGTAAGTGTTTTCCTTTAGATTAACATGCATAGCGACCAGGTCGACACTGCTATTTTGGTTTAAGACTGCCGCCAGCAACTGCGACCAAGGTCGCCGTGTTGTTGTTTTATTAAGTGTTGTTTTAGATTAAGTCATTTTTTTGAATCTAAATGAAAAATGAAAAGTTGTCTGTTGTCTGATGCGACTTGGAGTCACTCCGTGAGACGCGACCTGTCATAAAGATTTTATGAGATCTTTTTAACGTCAAGTCTACGTTGACGAACCCGCACCATTCGTTGTTTCCCGAAGCTGTTGTCCACGCGTCGGCTCTTCATTGGGTTTAGGCGTTAATGTCTTTAATGCCAAACCGGAGCTGGCGGTTGGAGACCATTAAGGCTGACGGTTCTGATTAATGAACCATTAATTATGGTTATTATGGGCTGGCTATAAATAGGGCTCACACTCTCCCTTTAACAGCCCATAATTAGACTGTTTTCATTTGAGAGCAATTGCTCTGAGAATTTCTGCCTTCTTCAGAGTCTCTAACAGGGGCCTGCCTCCATGGATGAAGATGACCCTATGCACGAAGATGACCCAGAACTTGATTGTCCTTTTTCAGGTTCGCTGGGCCTCTGGGAGAATATTTTTGGCCGGTGAACTTGATCGATGTTCGTCCACAAGGGAAGAAGTCATGGTCCTCGACGTTCACAGTTTTTTAATACACGGGGACCTCAATAACACCACTGCTCTTATTCAACAAGGGCTCTTTTGATGTTTAATCTTCTTTATACTGCTATATTGTAATACTCAATCTTATTGTATAAGAGAGCGTTTTTGTATCATTTTCACATGCCTGGAGATAAATGCCTGGACATAAATAAAAAGACCTCAACAACACCACTGCTCTTAGTCAACAATGGCTCTTTTTGATGTTTAGTTTTCTTTGTACTGCTATATTGTAACACTCAATCTTATTGTATAAGAGATCGTTTTGTATCATTTTCACATGCCTGGAGATAAATGCGTGGACATAAATAAAAAGCATATTTGTTTTTTAATAAACTACGACCTTTGGTCGCAGTCATGCAATGCAAACAAAACAACTTGGACCAGAGACGACACTGCGACCAAGGTCGCATAAGACTACAGTGCAAACAGAAACAACTGCGACCAGGGTCGACATTGCGACCAAAAACTGCGACTAAGCAACTGCTGCGGTGACGTGTCACCTCGTCGCAGTGTTGTTGTTGTTAAGACTAAAGACCAGCAACTGCGACCAAGATTGCAGATTATTTTTTTAAGACTGCGGCCATCAACTGCGACCAAGGTCACAGTGTTGTTGTTGATTATTTATAAAGACCACCAACTGCGACCAAGGTCGCAGTGATGTTGTTGATTAAGAGTAAAGACCAGCAACTGCGACCAAGGTCGCTGTGTATTTTATTAAGACTAAACACCAACAACTGCGATCAAGGTCGCAGTTTATTTTATTAAGACTACGGTCAGAAATTGCGACCAAGATAGCAGTGTTGTTGTTGATTAAGACTAAAGTCCAGCAACTGCGATCAATGTCGCAGTGTATTTATTAAGTCTGCGTCCATGGTCGCAGTATTTCAACCAATACATAGTAGTAAAAAATGTAATTCACACAATTAACTTTAGAAAACAGATTTATATATATTTAAAAAGAAAAACAAAATACAATTTTTTAACTTCTAATCGTCGTCATCACCATCGTAATCAGATTCGTCGTCAAGAGTCATGCTTTCGTCTTCTGCCTCTTCCTCCTCTTCAGGTACAGTCTCATCGTCGCTTTCTTCCTCTTCATGTTTGTGTTTTGGTTCATCAATGAACTCCCAGAAAGGGTCGTCTGTATCAAGCTCAGATTCTGACCCGTAGCGAGACATTGTTTCAGAACTAAACATAAAATCATCATTTGATGATTGGCTTCTTTCCGGTGAAGACGGTGGTGATGGTGAAGACATTGTTTGAATGTATTGGCTTCTTTCCGGTGAAGACGGTGGTGATGGTGAAGACATTTTTTGAATGTATTTTCCGAACAGTGAGAGTAACGAGTTTGAGTAAAAATAACTTAGTATGTTTTTAATCCTTTGCTCATGACCCTTCATATATTTTTAATCCCGGAATTTCAAAAGGTTTAAGCTCTCGGACCACGTGAATATCTCTCAATATATTTTCTATCTTTTCCCAAAAATTGTATACTTCCTAGGTGACTGTTTAGTTATCCAAAACAGTTTAAAAGTTAATACACTATAACTTTAAATTACTTTGAACTCAAAAACAGTACATTATTGTGACCAAAGTCGCATTGGGAACTGATAAATGATTAACTGCGACCATAAATTGCATCCGTAGTAGGATTGCGACTATGGTCGCAGTGTTTAAGAGCAGCAGTCGCAGTTTGGATATGTAATTAAAAGAGCTTATAAGTTAATATAGTGAGAAAGAGACCTTACAAAAAAAATAGAATTAAAAGCTTTTAAAAGAAGACAAAATATAATTGAATATCAGAAGATCAGGAAATCCTAATCCTCGTCATTATCACCATCATAAGCAGATTCATCGTCTTCATTCTTCTACTCTTCCTCTTCATCACTTATTTCCTCATCATCTTGCTGTTTTTGAGGTTTTTTTGTTTCACCGATGAACTCCCAGAATGGATCGTCTCTATCAAGCTCTTCGTCTGACCCGTTGCTAGGAAGCGAGCCTACAGTATCAGAGGACATGCTTTCATCAAGCATGTCTCCGTCAAGTGGCAGAGGAATAATGTCTTCTTCACTAACCCACATGAAAACTTCATTATCATCATGAATAGGAGGATCAGTTAATACATTATTTGATGTAGTGAGATAGTCAAAAGGAGTGAAGTCCAGACTGGTATCAGATTCACTAGAATATCCTGAAGACAAAGGACCGGTGGGGGAACGATTGAAGTTGAAATCTAAGTGTTCAGAGGAAGAAGATGGGGAAGACATGATTTAAGAATGAATTTTTTTTGAAAGTTTTTGAAATCAAATTGAAAAGGAAGAGCAAAAATATAGTTTTTAGGTATGAGATAATATATTAGTAACAAGCATTATATAAAGGTGAATATTTGTGGAAGAATATGAATAGTAATAATAATTGTTAGAGGTGATGGTTGAGTATGGTAAGAAGTGGTAAAAATTTTTTTTTTTTAATTGAAGATTTATTGCGGGAGAATCCGAAGTACAAATTAACTTTTTATAAAATTGTTTGCCTATATCTTTAGATTGAAGTTGAAATCTACGTGATCAGAAGAAGAAGGTGGGGAAGACATGATTCAAGAATGAATTTTTTTTAAAAAGTTTTGTAATCAAATTGAAAAGGTAGAGCAAAAATATAGTTTGTAGGTATGAGATAATATATTAGTTACAAGCATTATATAAAGATAAATATTGTGGAAGAACATGAATAGTAACAATAATTGTTACAGGGGACGATTGAGTATGGTTTAATACGTGAAGTACAAATTAACTTTTTATAGAATTGTTTGCCTATATCTTTAGATTACGTATGGTACACATCTTTCCTTTCTCGGAGATTAACATTAGTGCGTCTCTTTTTTCTAGACTGTTGTTGTATCACGGTAGATATAATATTAATTACTTCTTTTACATAAGGCATGAGAAAGAAGATTGCGAATTTGGTCGCAGTACCGAAGGAGGTCGCATTGCTATACGATAGCATTTTTTGTCTGGTATTCTTTATTCTGTATTAAGTCTGCGACCATGGAATGTTTTTTTACTTTTCAATGCTAGAAGTCGCAGTCGTCATTTAAAAGGGGTATTTTTGTCATTTTGATTCACGATTGTTTAGGCGGGATTTTTTGATTTTTTTTGGCGCCCACACTCTGCGACCGATGTGTGGCCTATATTCAGCCACGTCCCGCAGGCTGAGAAACTCTCTCAGCCTGCAGGCTGAGGTACAGTAAGCCCTATATATATATATATATATATATATATATATATATATATATATATATAGAGAGAGAGAGAGAGAGAGAGAGAGAGAGAGAGAGAGAGAGAGAGAGAGAGAGAGACTACTGGTTTAATTAATTTTAATGGATTGCTGACTAGGTGTTATTTTTGGCTCATTTCATGAAAGCTTAGCCTGAAAGCAATGGCTCTTGCTTTCAACTCTTCAAGAGAGTGACGAGGAAATGAGCATGGAGGCACCTAGAAATGAAATCTTGAAACTTTTACATGCACAGTAAAGTAGTCTCTTAGTCGCTTGGATTTAAATCCAAATAAAATCTTGAAACTTTTGGTTCCGTTGTTGTGGTCAGTAACTAATAATAAATATACAATTTCTGAAAATTCTAACTCGAGCTTATACAAAATAGGTGTGGGATCTTGAATTCTCAACTGGGTTCCCACGTACCAAACAGTCTAGTTCCGCATGCCTCAATATAGGAAACTGGTTCTGTGCTACAAGATTTTTTTTTTATATTCTTTTTTCAATATTTCGACGATATTAATAGAAAAAAGATTTTCTCCTTTAAATTTTCAGCAAGCTTTGCATGTACTTTGTTCTTATGTATTGATGAGGGGAGAGGCTTTTCGTGTGGCTGTGGCTGCATATACTTTGATTTCTTTTGTTATGATGTATTAGCTTGTTCGTTAACCACTTGTTAGTGACATGACACCAGGAATAATCCCAACCGTTTCGCTTTAGAAAGAAAACCAGTAAATTTCGCATGCAAAATCTTCTCTCTCAGGCTGTCGTTGAGCTATAATCTCCAATAATTTAGCTCATCTCTTACCAATAAGTCAGTCTTAGTTGTAATAAAAGTAAATTTTTTTTTGTTCTGGCTGAAACAATGCATGTTTGGGTAATGGGAGAGAGAGGAAAAGAGAAGAGGGGCCCTCTTCTTGGTTTGTTGTTTGGAGAATGGAAGAGAGGAAGGGGGAAGAGAGAGGAAAAAAATCCAAAAATGTCCCCCCCCTCTCTCTCTCTCTCTCTCTCTCTCCCCCCCTCTCCCCTCCCTTCTTTCTCATGCTGCCAGGCCCCCCACCTAGATCCACGCGCCTTCAGGCCTCTTCCGACCAAAAGTGAGGGGAAGAGATCTCTTCCCTTTTTCTGCCACATTGATGCCAGCAACGCACCGATATGCTGAAGTGAGGCTCTTTACGTCAGCATCCAAGCAGCGGAGGGAAAGCCCCTCGCCACATGCCGGCACCCCATTTGCTCCCGATTAATGAAGTAGGAAGAGAGAGGATGTCGTCGAGAAAGTCGACAAGGGTCGTCGAGGAAGTCGTCGAGGAAGTCGACGAGAGTCTTCGCCAAAAGGAAACAACAGCAACAGTAGGTCAGCAGAGCAGCAGTAGGAGAGCGGTCGACCGTCCCAATCGACCGCCCGCAGTAGCAGCAGATCGGTCGATCGGTCCGGTCGACCGACGTGCACCACATGCACAAGTCATTAGCGGTCGACCGGTCCGGTCGACCGCAGAAGGAGATCGGTCGACCGGGCGGTCAACCGACTGAAAGTGCCTAACTCTCGGTTAGGCCCGGTCGACCGGCCCGGTCGACCGGTGCATAGGGTTGGTCGACCGACCGGTCGACCGACAGTCGGGTCGGGCTGTTTGCTGAATTAGAAATCTGTTGTACTTAAGGGCGGATTTTCTAGGGTTTTGAGTTGTTGAAAAAATAGGCAGATCTCTTGATAATTAGAGGTGCTGCAGAAATTGTAATTGATTCATAAAAAAATCAATAGAACCTCTCTTTCCTTGCCCCGAGGACGTAGGCGACAAGGCCGAACCTCGTTAAATTTGTGTTTCGTGTTCTTTCTCTGAGATTGGGTGTTTGTCCTGTTATTGGTATTGTTCTTCATGCATTGGAGATCTAGGGCTTCCTCTTGTGGTTGTTGTTGGCACACAACAAGTGGTATCAGAGCATCCCAGGTTCTTCGTGAGATTTTTTGGCGATTCGGAGGGCATCGGGTGCTGATTCGGTGGAGATCGTGTGTCGATCTCAGATTAGCGGTAGTCTTATTCGTGGGATCGTGTGTCGATCTCAGAACAACGCAAGGAGTGCTCAAGGAATCATTGGTGGAGTAGATCCGTCAGAAACTCGTTCTAGGGTTTCATGAAGAAGGTAAAAAAATCTGATTTTTTATCGAAGTTGTTATCTATTTTCAGTTGGTTTTCCGCATACATAGAGGATCTAGTTAGATAAATGGCAGAAGAAAGTACATCGGTTAGGACCATGAATTCTCATCCGAGGATTGACGTGGTGAAGTTTAACGACACAAATAATTTTGGATGTGGAGGTGCGAGGTAATGGATGCCCTAAATGCATCGAACCTCGAGGATACTCTACTTTTGGAGAAGAAGCAAAGTACAACCACTGATGAAGAGTGGGAGAAGATGAACAGGTCTGCGTGTGGCTTGATTAGGTCGTGTCTAACACAAGACATCAAATATCTTGTGTTATACGAGACATCTGCGAGGCAGTTGTGAGAGACCCTTGAGAAGAAATATCTGACCAAGAGTGTGGAATCGCGATTGCAGCTGAAGAGCAAGCTGTATGGGTTTCAGATGAAGAAGGGGTGCTCCGTGAATGAATATATAAACTGCTACAGGAAGCTTCTTACAGACTTGGTCAATGTGGATGTCAAGATAGATGAGGAAGACAAGGCGGTAATCCTCCTGAACTCACTCCCGGCGGAGGAGTATGAGACATTCACATTAACCTTCATAAATGGTAGACAGACTCTGGACTATCATGAAGTGTCGTCTGCATTGGCAAATTATGAGACGAGGAGAAAAGAGAGAAAGCCTTCTCAGTCAAGCTCATTAGCAGAGGCGCGAGCAGTAAGAGGCAGGGGTTCATCGAGGAAGGGAAAAGAGGAAAGAGGAAAGAGGAAGATCGAAGTCCAGGCCGGGTTATAGGGATCTGAAGAAGAACCAGTGTGCCTTCTGCAGAGAATTAGGGCACTGGAAAGTGGACTGTCCAAAGTTCAAAGGGAAGAAGAAGGAGTCGAAGTCTGAGGCAAATCTTGCAAAGGTGGTTCATACTCAGAGCAGTAACTCATAGGCAGGTGGATCAGACTCAGACTCGTCGGTATTCTCATTCCCAGTCACTACTCCCATCGTAGACTACTCAGGAGAAAATGAGTGGATTTTGGATACTGGTGTTACATACCATGTATGCCCTAATCGGGATTGGTTTTCTAGCTTTGAGAAGCTGGAGGGGTATTTAGTCGTTATGGGCGATGATCATCCATGCATTATGGAGGGTGTAGGTACAATCCAAATAAAAATGTTTGATGAGATGGTAAGGGAACTGAAAGAAGTGAGGTATGTACCTCAATTGAAGAGAAACCTGATCTCTGTTGGAGCTTTGGAGTCATGGGCCTTGTGGTGCCAATTAAGGAAGGAGTCCTTAGGATGACAAAAGGCTCGATGGTGGTATTGAAGGCCGATCGCCGGAACAATCTATACTACTTGAAGGGTAGTACTGTGACAGGACAAGTGACGGCTTCTACCAGTTCAGATGAAGACTCAACCAGGCTGTAGCACATGAGGCTGGGACATGCAGGAGAGAAATCGTTGCAAACTCTTGCAAGGCAAGGGTTATTGAAGGGTGCCGGAACCTGCAAGATGGAATTCTGTGAACACTGTATCATCGGGAAGAAGACCAAGATGAAGTTCGGCACAGCAACACATTGCACCGAAGGAATTCTTGACTATGTTCACACTGATGTCTGGGGACCTACCAAGACTGCATCAATTGGAGGTAACCATTACTTTATGTCGTTTATTGATGACTATTCTAGGCGGTGCTGGGTATATACCATGAGACACAAGGGGAAGTCCTAGAACTGTTCGTGAAGTGGAAGAAGAACTTGGAGGGAAGTACGGGAAGGAAAATCAAGGTCCTCCGTTCAGATAATGGAGGAGAATACAAATCCTATCTTTTCCTTCAGCTATGTCTTGATGAGGGCATAGAGAGACACTTCACAGTGAAGGAAACACCGTAACAGAATGGGGTAGCGGAGAGGATGAACAGGACTTTGCTAGAGAAGGTCCGGTGTATGTTATCCAATGCCAGTTTATCGAAGAAATTCTGGGCTGAGACTTTGGCATATGCATGCTACCTTGTGAATAGGTTGCCGTCGTCTACGATAGGGGGGAAAACTCCTCTCGAGGCTTGGTCGGGAAAAACAGCTGTTGACTATGATTTGCTAAGAGTGTTTGGTTGTCCAGCCTATTATCATGTCAAAGATGATAAGTTAGACCCAAGAGCAAAGAAGGGTGTGTTCGTCGGTTTCAAGAGGGGAATCAAAGGGTTCAAGATCTGGGATCCAACGGACAAGAAGTTTCTTCTCAGTAGGGATGTCACTTTTGATGAGGCTTCTATGTTGAAGCCTAAGGTCTCTCAGCAGGTGGAGACTAGCAAGACCAAGGAGGTATCGCAGCAGGTGGAGAATGATGCAAATCCACCATCTCTAGAGAGTTCTGCATCGGTGAGGATCATACCTAGGGTGACACAGGGAAGTGATCAAGCAGTTGAAGAAGATGCTGATGATGAAGAGGGTCAAGAACAGGTCATGGGTAATGTTCTTGATGTTGGCCCAGTGGCCTTCCACTCTAGTTTTGATGATGATTAACTCATGTAGTTATGTTTACTAATTATCTTGTGATGTTTAGTTTCAGATCATTTAATCAAGATATTAGTTGGTGATTGCTTCAACAAGATGGTTTGGAAGCTTTCACATGGTGATTCCAGAGCCCGAGCATCAAGATCAACATAGCACTCGTTGGAGTCAAGCTCGGTGGATCATGGTTTGGATTGAGTCGACTTGAAGATGGAGATCATTAAGAAGATGGAGATCACGTTGGCCAGGCGCTTGGGCGGTCGACCGTGCGGTCGACCGGCCAGAGAGCTTTGCTCTCTGGATTTTTACGGTCGACCGGCCGGTCGACCGTTGGCTTCCAACGGTCATTTTTTTGACCGTTGGCGGTCGACCGGGCGGTCGACCGCCAGCCGCCTAGGCTGAAAAGTCAGTCTAACGGCTAGTTTTAGTTGGAGGCCTATTTAAGCCTAATTTCCTTGGGATTTTGCATAGGTTTTTGAAGAAGAAAAATTTCCTTATTCTCTGGTTTTAAAACAAGTTTTCAAAAGTGTTTAAGAGCTTAAAGAATTCATCTTTATTGTTTTCAAGGGTTTTGGAAAAATCAAAGAAAATAGGTCTTTGGGATATTGCTTTAGATCCTCATTTCTATCATATTGCAATTGTTTTCCCAAGGATTTTTCTTTGTTATTTGATTCCCAAACACCTTGATTTCCACTTGAGCTATATCATTCTATCCTATTCTATAGGATCTTTTGTTTTGTGGGAAAAGAGATAGTTTGTGGTCTTTGTAACCACCAAGTTGTAAACCCCTTTCTTTGTGGATATCCCTCTTTGGTAGAGGTTATTTTGGGTTGTGGTTTGCTCCCTCTTTGGTAGAGGTTGAGGTTGTGGTTTACTCCCTCTTGTGTGAGGTGGAGTTGGATTGATGTTTGCCTCGGTGGAGGTTGTATTTGTTGGATTGGTGGAGTTCGGTACTCCGGTCTTCGGTAGACCTTTTGTATTACCTCGGTGGAGGTTGTATTGGTTGGTTTGTGGAGTTCGGTACTCCGGTCTTCGATAGACCATTTGTATTGCCTCGGTGGAGGTTGTATTGGTTGAGAGAGGAGTTCGGTACTCCTAGTGGATTGGAAATCCTTCTCGGTGAAGGCGGGGACGTAGAGCTCGGTGCTCGAACCTCGAAACACATCTTCTTATTTGCGTTTGATCAATTGACTCTCAACTCTCTCTCTCTTTATTTGTGCATTGCATCATTCATATTGTCATATCCTATATGCTTGTGGTGCCTTGCATTGATTCATATCGCTTATTCCTATATGCTTGGTTGTGTTTGCTTGTGTGCCTCACTTGTGCTTAACCACGAGAGCTTCATATAGCGCCTCAACTCTTATTCAGAGGAATCAAGAGGAGGAGTTAGTCCAGAGCTCTTCACTGAAAATTCGGCTACACTCGTTGGTTACACTAAGTGTTGTTGCAAATTAGTTTTAATTTCCGCATTTAGTTCATTAGATTAGCGGTACACCTATTCACCCCCCTCTAGGTGTACTTACACTTGACTCTACTGCAGTTGAAAGACCAAGGAGAAAAACTAGGAGACCAGGTTGGCTCACTACAGATATGGTCGTGGCGTATGCACTTTCGGTCGTTGAGGAAGCTATCCCGTCCACCTTCAGAGAAGCTGAGATCAGTTCGGAATCGAAGATGTGGAAAGAAGCCATGAAAGAAGAGATGAAGTCTCTCTACAAGAACGACACTTGGGAACTAACTAGGTTGCCTAAAGGGAAGAAGGCTGTAGGCTGTAAGTGGGTGTATGCTAAGAAGCAGGGATCTCTCAAAGAAGATTCGGTGCGCTACAAGGCCAGATTGGTAACTAAAGGCTATGCTCAGAGGGAAGGAATTGACTACAATGAGGTATTCTCTCCTGTTGTGAAGCATTCGTCAATTCGTATCTTATTGGCTTTGGTGGTACAGTACGAGTTGGACCTTGATCAACTCGATGTAAAGACCGCCTTTCTCCACGGCGATCTAGAGGAAGAGATCTACATGACTCAGCCAACAGGGTTCAAGACTGGAGGGAAGGAAGAAATGGTGCGTAAGCTGAAGAAGTCGCTGTGTGGACTGAAGTAGTCTCCAAGACAGTGGTACAAGCGGTTCGACAGCTTCATCAGAGGGAAGAAGTACACACGCAGCCACTATGACCCATGTGTGTACTACAACAAGCTACCGACATGGGAGTATATCTATTTACTTCTGTATGTAGATGATATGCTGATTGCTTCGAGGTCGAGATCTGCAATTGATGCACTGAAGAGGGATCTATCTTCAGAGTTTGAGATGAAGGACCTTGGTGAAGCAAGGAAGGTGTTAGGCATGGAAATCACAAGAGACCGAAGGGTTGGCAGGGTGAGCTTGACTCAGAAGGGGTATTTGCAAAAGGTACTACAGAGGTTCAACATCGGCAAGGATGCGAAGTCTGTAAGTACACCTATGGCTCCTCATTTCAAGTTATTTGCTAAGATGTCTCCGAAGAATGTTCAAGAACGTGAGTATATGACTCACGTCCCATATGCTAACGCAGTCGGTAGTCTTATGTACGCTATGGTTGTACGAGACCAGATCTGTCACAAGCTGTCTCTATGGTCAGTAGATATATGCATGATCCGGGACAGGGTCATTGGGAGGCAGTGAAGTGGATCTTGAGATACATCAAAGGAACTATTGATGTAGGTCTGGTATTTGAGAAGGACTCCACGGGGAAGCAAGATTGCATCGGATATGTTGATTCCGACTATGCTGGTGATCTTGACAAGCGCCGGTCTACAACAGGGTATGTCTTTACATTCTCTCAAGCACCGGTGAGTTGGCGCTCCATACTACAGTCTACCGTCGCATTGTCTACCACAGAGGCCGAGTATATGGCCATGACGGAGGCTATGAAGGAGGCAATCTGGCTTCAAGGCTTGCTTGATGACTTGGGGGTGGAACAGGATCTGTTGAAGATTAACTGTGACAGTATGAGTGCTATTTACTTAGCCAAGAACCAGGTCTATCATGCACGGACGAAGCACATCGACATCAGGTTCCATTTTGTTCGGGAGATTCTAGATGAGGGTGCTATTGAACTGCTGAAGATTCACACATCGGAGAATCCCGCCGACATGCTTACTAAGGTGGTGTCAGGAGTCAAGTTTGCACATTGCAAGGCTTTTCTCCACGTCCTTCATGTAGCTTGAGCTTGCTGAAGCTCATTTGGATGAACTACGGATGGCTTGATCCCTTGGGCAGGGTACGTAGGCAACCACACTGGTCAGCCATTTTCGAGTCGATGGTTAGTTCGGCTCAGATTTGGAAGAATCTTCACCGAGGTGGAGAATTATAGGAAGAGAGAGGATGTCGTCGAGGAAGTTGACAAGGGTCGTCGAGGAAGTCGACGAGAGTCTTCGCCAAAAGGAAACAGCAGCAACAGCAGGTCAGCAGAGCAGCAGCAGGAGAGCGGTCGACCGTCCCGGTCGACCGCCCGCAGTACCAGCAGATCGGTCGACCGGTCCAGTCGACCGACGTGCACCACATGCACAAGTCATTAGCAGTCGACCGGTCCGGTCGACCACAGAAGGAGATCGGTCGACCGGGCGGTCGACCGACTGAAAGTGCCTAACTCTCGGTTAGGCCCGGTCGACCGGCCCGGTCGACCGGTGCATAGGGTCGGTCGACCGACCGGTCGACCGACAGTGGGGTTGGGCTGTTTGCTGAATTAGAAATCTGTTGTACTTGAGGGAGGATTTTTTAGGGTTTTGAGTTGTTGAAAAAATAGGCAGATCTCTTGATAATTAGAGGTGCTGCAGAAATTGTAATTGATTCATAAAAAATCAATAGAACCTCTCTTTCCTTGCCCCGAGGACGTAGGAGGCAAGGCCGAACCTCGTTAAATTTGTGTTTCGTATTCTTTCTCTGAGATTGGGTGTTTGTGCTGTTATTGGTATTGTTCTTCGTGCATTGGAGATCTAGGGCTTCCTCTTGTGGTTGTTATTGGCGCACAACAGCTTTGAATGACGAATTTTGGTTTTTGGCCATCCAAGATGAATTGAATAATTTCGGCAGAAATAATATATGGGATCTTATACAAAGACCTAAGGATTGTTCTATCATTAGCACTAAATGAGATTTTCGTAACATGCTAGATGAAAGTGGCATTGTTACTAAAAATAAAGCTCGACTTGTAACCCAAGGATACAATCAAGAGGACATAGATTTTTGTGAGACTTTTGCTCCTGTTACTAGATTAAAAACGATTCGAATGCTTCTAGCCTGTGCAAGTATTAAAAACTTTCAATTATTTCAAATGGATATCAAAAGTGCTTTCTTAAATGGATTTTTGAATAAGGAAGTTTATGTGAAGCAACATCCAGGTTTTGAAGATTATTTTTTTTTTCTGGATCATGCTTTCTAATTGAAAAGGCTTTATACGGTTTAAAGCAAGCACCCCATGCTTGGTATGAAAGATTGTCAAAATTTCTTTTTGAGAATGATTTTCTAAAGAGAAGATTGATACTACTTTGTTTATCAAATATGTTGACCAAGATCTTTTACTAGTTCAGATTTATATTGATGATATTATTTTTGATTTTACTAATGAAACTTTGTGTGAATATTTCTCTACAAGAATGGAACAAGAATTTGAAATGAGTTTCATAGGAGAACTCAATTTCTTTTTTGGTTTGCATATCAAATAAGAAAAATATGAAATTTTTATCAATCAAGAGAAGTATGCTCGTGAGCTTGTGAAAAAATTCAAAATGAAAAACTCAAAGGAGATGTCTGCTCCAATGAGTACTTCTATTAAACTTGACAAAGATGCTAATGATAAGAATATAGATGAAAAACTCTACAAAGGTATGATATGTAGTCTTCTCTGTTGGCCCAAAGGCCATTATCCCGGTTATTTTGATGATAGCAAAACATATTTAGTTATGTATTTAACATTTGTGTTTCAGAATTTTTCAGGTTATTTAACAGGTTGTTTTTGACGGCTCCGCTAAAAGACTCACACATTTGGAGTTCGCCGCAAAAATGAAGATTCCCAAGCTATGCACAACTAGGATGCTTTGGGATCAAGATGATGATATGAAGATCAAGACAATATCAAGACAAGATCAAGACATTGAAGAAAACAAGCTTTGTATTTTCATTTTTATTTTAGATATTTTGTCAAAGCTAGATATTAGAAGTAGAGCTATGGGATTATCACACACACACCTCTTAGTTAGGTTCATGGCTTCAAAAAGATTTTTCAATTCCATTTCTAACTTAGATCTAAAGAGAACATATTTTGGAAATATGATTTTCAGAAAAATAATAGTTTTGGAAAAACAATTTTTATGGAAAAACAAGTTTGTGTTCAAAAGAATTTTATCAAACTATTTTTAACATGATTGAAGTATGACACATGCTTATACTTCATATTTTTACAAGTTCCAAAATCTTACCCAAAACCCAAAACCAAAATCCAAGTTTTCTGGTTCTGGAAGTTCTGTTTTTCAGAACTCACAGTGACCGGTCGACCGGCCCGGTCGACCGATGTGCACAATACTGTGCACGTCTATATCAGTCGATCGACCCGGTCGACCGATGTTCACTTGCCTTCACAGGAGTTTTCGGTCGACCGACCCGGTCGACCGATGAGCCCCAACGGTCATATTTTGACCGTTGGCGGTCGACCGACCCGGTCGACCGGGATCTGTCAAAAGTTCTGACAGATCCAACAGCTAGTTTTTCTGACTGTTTTTCTTTTTGGGATTTGTCTCCAACGAGTTTTTGAGGATGTTTTTGACCCCTATAAATAGAGGGTCACCTCATATTGATTAGACAACTATTGCAAAATATTTCTTAAGAGTTTTACAAAGTTTTTCAAAGCTTTCCTTCATAAAAGATTTTCCAAAGCCTAAATTCCCAACACCCAACTTGTAGCCTTTTCCTCTAGCTTCTCTCTAGATTTTGCACACCACAATCCCAAGCTTTACATCTACATATTTGGTTCTAGAATTGTGCAAGTGAGCTTTTGTAAAGTGATCAAGTGTGATCACTCATTTCTTCTTGGAGTGAAGTTGTAGAGGCATCGGCCTCAAGGGAGCTAGTGAGCTTCGGGTGGTGTTGCGGCATCACAAGTGTAAGGGACAAGTGTGTCCTTGTATTGGCGATCCGGTGGGATCAACGATAGTAGTGCAAATCCTTCAAGTGTGAAGGCGGGGACGTAGAGCGTGGCTCGAACCTCGGAAACACATCCTTGCGTTTGCGTTTGATCATTTTCTCTAACTCTACTCCTTTCAATTCTTGCACCTTAATTGTTGTATTTATTGCAAGTCTTTATTTGAGCTATTTGTGTGTGAAAGTTTTAATTCCGCAAAATTGCCATAATTCATATAGCCATCACCTATTCACCCCCCCTCTAGGTGATTTCATTCTCTATCTCACTGCTAGTAGACCATATATCATGTTCCGTGTTTATCTTTGGGCAGGCTTTCAAGCTTCATCAAAAGAATTTCAATTACATGCTGTAAAACGAATCATTAGATATGTTAAAGGCAGTTTGAATTTTCGGTTATATTATCCTAATTATACTAGTTTTGATTTATTGAGACATAATGATGCTAATTTTGCTGGAAGTAAAACTAATAGAAAGAGTACAAGTGGAACTTGTCAATTTTTTGGCCATTTTCCTGTATCTTGGTTTAGTAAGAAACAAAATTATGTTGCACTTTCTACAACATAGGCGGAGTATATTGCCTCCGGATTATCTTGTGCACAAATTTTATAGATGAGGCAAACTTTGCAAGACTACGGTGTCCAATTTGATACAGCTAGTATATTATGTTATAATACTAGTGCAATTAACTTATCCAAGAATTCTATTTTACATTCTCCCACTAAATGCATAAATGTGAGACATCATTTTCTTAAAGATCATGTTGAATGTGGAGATATCCTATTAAAATTTATTGATACGTACAATCAACTTGCTGACATTTTTACTAAACCTTTGCCTGCTAAACAATTTTACAATATTCATAGAAATTTGGGCATTTGCGTATTAGAATAATTTTTATTACTAATTTTTC
Organism: Agave tequilana; assembly: GCA_038442645.1. Taxonomy (NCBI): domain Eukaryota; kingdom Viridiplantae; phylum Streptophyta; class Magnoliopsida; order Asparagales; family Asparagaceae; genus Agave; species Agave tequilana. The sequence goes on along the minus strand of JAVJIF010006420.1, from coordinate 211,524 downwards.
TTAAGTTATTGTGATTTGAGGCATTTTACCTGTAGATCCTACCACCAATATCCTTTCTACCAATCCAATTTGACTCATTGACTTAATTACTTTTCTTAACCGTAAAGTGTTGTGGACTACCTAACCTCCTTTATTACTTCTCTAAATTATCTCATCCAACCTTTAAAACCACAGTGTTATAACTTCTCTAGCCCACGTCCATTTAGAAAAACCTAATTCCTCATCTCTTCATCTTCTCCTTCGAAAATTTTCCAAATTCTTCTTCTCCAAAATGTCCAAGCCTCGCCCTATCGTCTCTGGTCTCAATGAAGAAAACATGCATCTTTTCATCACCGTCATCAACAAGAAGAAGCACAAGGCAAAAATTGTTTTCAAACCCTTGCATTCTTATACCTGTTTTTGTAAAAGATCATAAAGAAAAATATGGGAGAAGGAAGAAAAATAGAAGAGTATTTGGCAAAGATCTCTCAAATGAAGAAAGGATTTTTCTGATCTGCGAAGATGCCAAAATGTTCTACGAATAATTCCACAATAGACCTTGTATTGTAGAAAGGTATGTTGATCTCAACTCTATTTCAGACAATCAACTTGATGAGTGCTTTGATTTCATTCATCTCAGAGAATTTGCATGTGAAAAAATTTCCTATTTCTCTAATCTGGTGGCCATATTCTGCGCAAATCTGAGAATAAAAAAGGATCCTCTTATTGAGTTCTCACGGTCAAGAGAACCATGATAACTTTGGATGAAGTGGAATTGGGAGAAATGGGTATTTCTACTACATGACCGCTTATTTTCGGTAAGTCATTCTCTTCTTTTGGTTGAAGTAAATCTAAAGCTTTATTTATGCTGTTTGGAGTAAGAATTGATGAAGTCTACAAAAATGAGAACTTATTTCCTATCAATTGTCTCCCCCTTGTGCTCATGTGTTGGCTAAGATAACTCAGTTCAATTTTCTACCTCAAGGCGACCACTTTTTTGTCATAAAAATAGATTGTTTACTATTTTTATATACTATGTTTACATTGACTAACTTCAATCTACCTCATTTTATCTTGAGCTCTATGATAATGCCCCGTGAACAACTCGAATTTCCTCGTTTGTTAACAAAGGTATTTAAACATTTTGGAATTGAGCTTGACTGAAACCCCCTCTATGGGTAAAGAAAGCTTTGTGTCTGCTTTCATCAATAGAATATTTCTTCCCAGAAATGATTTTAATAAAATCATGAATGGTGAAATCAAGGTAGAGGAAGAAGCTAGGTTGAAGAAAATTCACCATGAGAAAATACCAGGTGGGAAAAGGAAAAAAGCTGATATTAAGGACGAAGGCATTGTCCCTGTAAGCTCTGATTCTAAAAGAAAATTAGTAGAAAAGCAAACAAGAGAGAATCATCAAATTGAGGAAAGAAATCAGTGGGTTGAAGGATAAATTCAACCACTTCAGGAGGACTGTCCAAGATGATTTATCTAAAATCAAATGGAATCTTAAAAGACTCCTCAAGAAGCTGGGTTATAAGTACACTGAGAGAGGTAACTCTCCTAGTTCTGATACTTCTTATGATTCTGATCACTTTGATGACAATTCTGATAATGGGGATGATTTTGCTCATGTAGACAGTTCTGGTAAAAGGAAGAGGCCTATGACTAGGTCCTCCTCCAAAAGGACCTAAAGTGTTGTTTATTTTTATCTACTTGACTGATACTTTTTCTACTGGCTTGTAATAACAATCAAACACCCTTACTTTTCTTTAACTGCTCTTATATTTCTATCATATATGCTATTCTTGTTATAACATATCCATGCATGCTTGCCCCTTATATTTTCGCTAATGACAAAGGGGTAGATTTTACTTGGTTGTTGATTGGATAACATACTGCAGGATAACATACTGCACCTGGCTATTGACTATGATAGTATGCAGATTACTTGAGCCTAATGATTGTGATAATATACAGATTTTTGCTCATTAGATGCATATATCTGCATATCTTTGTGTACATGTCAAAGGACAAAATTTGTTCATAGTTTAGTCACAAACACGTACACATATATGATCACATGCACTTGTTAGCACAAACTGATAATTACAGATACTATCTCTTACTGATAAGTCCAGATATTGTGTGAAAATCATAAATGATTACCCATCTACAAAAGTGCATGTTATATTTGAGGGATTGACCATATTCACAAGTTGAGAAATATTTGTTGCCATGAATTGAATTTAACAAGGGGAGCTTTGCTCTCTAGTCATTCTAGCACATTGGCAGGTACATAGGGGGAGCTTCAAAGGCAGAAATAAATTATTTTCTATTTACTATGTTATTGTCTTTCCAATTAAATTATAGGTTGCCATTATAAAAATAGGGAGAGATTGTAACTCCTATGATTTTAATGATGTAATTAATTTATAAATTAAGTTACTAACAAGTTGAATTAGTAGTGTTGTCTTATTTCCAGATAAGACTATACTTGGAGGATGAATAAATTTGAGCTATCAATGTAACATACATATGGAGCATGAAAGAAATTATGTGAAGCTCCACAAATTTCATATTCAAGCTAACAAAGAGCTACAAGGAGTAAAGCACATCTACTTCTACAAGATCAAAATATTATAAGATACATCAAGTTATGAAAGAGTAAGGAGCCAAAGATATAATGAGCTATAAATTTCATCAATAAAGACTATGTAAGTAATCATACAATAATTTATTATCAAATGCATATTTAGCACAAAGTAGAATCTTTCTATTTCAGTTTCTAGATAAAATCTCCATTCTACCAATTCATCTTACCACTCAGCCTCATTCTACTAGCTCTGTCCAGAACATGTTAAACTGAGATTTTTCTGTCACAATTCTATTCCAGTTCTAATTCTTCTCTAGACATTATATTTACTGGTTTGTGGTAGTTAAGTTATAATACCACATGGGTTTTACTTCATTTAGTATATTACCCACTCTTTACATTAACTTTTTTTCGCATAAGTGGGTTTTACATACTCTACTTTATAACTTAAAACTAGGTTTGTCCATGTTAATCTGTCCCTCCTTGTCCATGTACTGTTGATAGTTTTTTGACAACCCCTACCTATCCAGTATTTACAGCTTTGTAGAGAGACCCATTAGGTATATATTTTGGGAGAAAACTTCATCTCTTTTCCTCTATCTAAAATCTTCATACCCATTCCCTATTTTACTGCTGCAGAGGCATTAATTGCCCAAGATTATATTCAGTTTTGATATCTTTTTTACGGCAGCATAAATGCTCAAACAGAAATAAAATCTACCTCTCTCTATATCTAATGGTTAGATTCACTTTGATGTTGCCTTGTTGTTTATATAGAATATTGTTCATTCATTACATGAACAATAAGAGAATACATGACCAGAAAATTTCAGACAAGCATAAACTGAGCTCTCCTATCTTCAAGTGTTAAATCTCAGATCTCACTAAACAAAAGTGGTTGAGCCAATCATCTTCATTTAAGTTTTGATTTTTCAGAGAAAGTCTTAAGCATTTAATACAAGAGAATTTCATCACTTTATTTATTTCTTTATTAGAGAATTGATTACAGGAAAACCGTACACAAAAAGTGTTATTTTAAAAAGTGTGCGCGCTTTGGCTTCCTCGATACTTCCGTTATAGCATAGAGACTAAAACGGGTCGAATTCACAAGGATGGGAGGAGATAGAAGCTTTCACGGTTGTTCACGTATATGTTAAAGTTTTTTTAATGTTTTAAAGAATGAAAAAAAAAGAAAACAAAGAATGGAAAGAGAAGGATATGGTTAAAACAAAGAAGTGGGAAACATAAAAAAGAATTTATTTATGATTTTTGTAATTATTTCTAAAATAAAGTAAAAAGAAAAAAAAACTCATGGCTGCTAACTACTAATGGCTCTACTAACCATGCTAACCTCTTAGTAATATTTGCTCACATGTATCCTTGACCATCACTAGTCATTGGTTCAAGAGCGTTTCAAAACATGATCCATAAGATCAATTTCACATTCAACTCAACAAGTGCAAGCTATACTTAAACCATCAAAAATAAACTGGAGTAAGTATGGAATAAAGTAATATTAGCTTGTTAGAAAGTTAGATGTTAGAGTGTTAGAATCCATCATCATGAGCCATCAATAGCTCTTAAAAGAGCAAGGCTAAGTAGAGGCTATTAGATTCATGTGGATTATCAAGTAAGGAGTTAGCAAGTAAGTTATTAGCAGTTAGTTGCCATGAGAAAAAATTAGCTAAGCATGTAAAAGGAGATAGAGAGAAGAAAATAAGTAGAGATAAAAAGAGAAGCTTTCATAGAGTGTCACCCTTCTTTACAAGCACTCTTACTTTCATCTTATGTACTACTCTCTTTCTTATTACATGATCTATAAGAAATGAAAAATACAAAAGAAAAAGAAGAAGAACAACTAACCTAAACTAAAGAAAGAAAACTACCCTAAAAACTACCTTAAAAACTCCTCCCTTTCTGTTCTGAAAATTTGGGGTATTTATAGGCTAAAGGGGGCACCGGGGGCATCACGGGACCACGCGTTGAAACTCGACATGTGGGCCCATCAGAAGGCCACAGAAACACGGCTTTCATCATGTTTTCGTAGCCTTTCTAGGGCCGCACAAGTCGCGCCAGGGTGTGCAGCCTCCTGCTGCACACCACTCCTCATACCTCCTGTTATTTTGTCTGAATCTGCTCTCAGATTTGGCAGATAGGCTTCCAAAAGTCAATGTCTATATTTAGACTCTAAAAATCACCAAATAAATAATATTTTTGGGCTTCTTCTTCATTTCATATCATGGACCTAGAAACATACAAGAGAGGTATTATTAATAGAATTTAATATTGAATAAATGTGAAGATGTGGTATGAAATATACAATTTTGGAGACTAATCACACCCCACACTTATCTTTTGCTCGTCCCGAGCAAAACAAAAAACAAACTAAGAAAATTATTACATCACTTTCGCAGGTGATGCGATTGCATTGAGCAGGTGCAATAAGCTGTTAAACCTCTAGTTTTCCCTAGAGGAGGAGTTTTGTCTCCTGAGGGTTTTCAGTGAATTACACCCATAAAATTCGTAATGAAAGAAATCAAATATTAGTATTTTAAAAACGCATTTTGAAAGAGAGAAAAGTGTTAAAGTATTTTATAGAAAATTTAAGCGATTCAAGGTCATAGGTTAACCAAAAATTATTCTTCCTTAAACTAAGTCTAAATGCGAAATCTTGTTATAAATTAAAATTAAGAATTTAAAATTGAATCAAATCTTGGATCTTTTATAAAAACTCTTAGAATATATGCATTTTATGAACTGTGAAGTTTTTGGGATATCGACTCTAACTTTATGCCATTTATTTATATCAATTTTTTTCTTCTTTTTTTCTTTTTTTTCCTTTTTTTTTTCTTCCCTTTTTTTTTTAGGCTTTCTAGCTTACCCGGGTAGTGAACTTTTAGCCGGTTACTCTCAAACCAGATAGTTTTAGGGAACTGATGAGAAAACATCCCTCGAGCTTAAGGATTCGAGTAAATAAGGCCATAAAACTAAAGGAGATTATTTTATTTTTGTCCACCATTTTAGGCGTGAATAATCATGCTTTCTGAGATATAACTACCCAGCTTCAATAAGTGATTTTTATCATCATTATATATATATTTGGCATTTTCAGTCTTTGTTTCAATTCCAAAAAAATTATATACGTGTGACGTGCATATATCTAAGACAAAAAATTTGAGATCAAATTATCTTTTCATTCTTACTTTCTTATCCTAAAATTTAAATAAGATTTATTATTTTGACTCGGTTTAAGTATTCATAATTTATTTTAGGTCTTCGTAATTCATAAGATCCTCTTTACTTTCTTAAAATAAATCAAAACTATTTCTTTTATTTCAAAAAGTTTTGTAAAATGAAAAGAAAAGGGTTTTTATACAAAAAAACAAGTATAAAAATTTTCTAAAAAGAAACGTAAAAGAAAGAAAGTTTAGAACAACCTACGTTAGTAAACCCTTCCCCACACTTATCTTATGCATTGTTCTCAATGCATCATGTATATGCATGAAACAAATGAAGAGAGAAGAAAAATTACCTTATGATGGTGATTCTGGTGGTGGTCTGATTGGTCCACAAAATGTGTCCCAATCCAGAGATTGTAGTATTCGCAGGAATCCACTAGTGGCCTCTAATATGACCCATTAAAAGAATGTAAAAGTATGTATGATTTTATTTAAGAAATTATCCCAGTCAATTTTCAATTTTCAAAAATAATTACTAAGTCATTTAGTTCAACATCCTTGTTCAACAAATGAAGTGTGATTGTGGAAGATGATTGATTTGGGCTCAAATAGAAAAGGAACAAATATCAACTCGAGAATGTGACTTAAGTCAAGTCGAGATTCAAAAGTGGGAGTCGAGATTGGTTTAAAAATAGAGTCCAAACCAAAGAATTGATGTTCACACATTTTTTCCCATTAATGAAGTGTGATCATAAGACATTGGTGATTCGATTTCACGGTGTACTGGTACATGATTCAATGTTAACTCCAGAATATGAAAAAAAAATTTGGTAAAGATACCGGAATCATTATTGAATCAAAAAATGAAATGAAATTACCAACTTGTGGATCAGGATCACATTCTTGCATTAGTTCAATTTCTGAAAAAGGATAACTTTCCAAAATGTCAAGGTTATTTTCTAAATTTTGGGCAAGTTCAAATGGATGTATGAAATTGAATCTTGATTTTGTCCACAGAAGAAATGTGAATGGGTGAAATTATTGATTCAAGTTTAGGAATTATGGGAATCAAAATTGGCTCAATAATATTACTTAGCTCAGGCAACATTATTGGAGTCGATATTGATTCAAGGATTGGACTCGATTCACTAAATTGAAGCGTAAGTTCACATTCATCTTCAAGTCCAATTTCAGAAAATAAATAACTCGTCAAAATATCAATGATTTGATTTTGGTCAAGTTCAGGTTGGTATGATGAAATTGAAGCTTGTTTTCCAAAATGACATAATTCTTGAGTCATATGAAAATTTGGTGGACATTGAAAATCAGCCATATTTTAAATTAGTCGCTCGGACTCTTGCACGAATTCCATAGTTTTTTACAACAATAATTTTTCTTTTAGTGGTTCTGAAAAAGAACTATATGAATTTTGAAAATTCTGTGGATATGATGGCCATTATGATTTTAAATTATTTTTGGGCTTCTAACATGGCTTTCATACTCTTTTGCAACTCTGTTTTTTCCTCAAGTGATGGTTCTGAAAAAGGAGTATGTGAAGAAAAATGTGAAAAGAAGATGGTGGACAAGGTGATTGATAATTTAACTCGGGGGCGGTGAATTCCCACTGACTCTGTGATGAGTAGAAATTATTTTGAAAATCTTGGTCATAGGGTTGGAGATATGCGTCATATTGAGTTGGATAAACCCAATCCGGCCTATATGATTGGTTCACATTTTTCATAGGCGGGTTAGAATTATCCGAGTCAAATGAGGTCGAGGTGAAATATGGATTTATATTAGGATTGAAAAAATTATTGTTTCCATTTCACAATATACAAAAAAAAAAAAAAACTGATCGTCACTGATATTTTGTGTGTGTGTGTGTGTGTGTGTGCATATTTATTGTCACATTCTTATATTTATTATCAAATAAACAATGTTATTTAGTCTTATATTTATTTAATAATATTCAGGCCCATTATAATGGAGGTGAAAGAAAATTGAGCCCAAAATCCTACTTTAATTATGATTTAAATCTTAATTAAAGAGAGGTTAAATATTCAGGAGGATATAAATGATTTCAGCTGAAGATCAATGTATATCAGGGAGGATCAAGTCAAATAAAATCGGTTGATTTAAATTTATACGAATCTAAAACAGTTAGCTTGAGGATCGCCGAAGATCAGATCAGAACCATAAACAATAGCAAATTCAGTCGGACAAAAGGGGATGAAATCACACGCTATCAATATCTCCCCCTGGATGTGGCCAAACGACCACATCCAGGCCAAAGCCTGAAAATACACCTAGAGGGGGAGGGTGAATAGGTGTATGGATGATCTAATGATAAATGATGCGGAATTTAAAAACTAATTGCAACACACTATGTGTAACTAAAGAGTGTAGCCAAATTCCCAGTGAGGGGCGCTGGACTAACTCCTCTTGATTCCTCTAAATAAGAGTTGAGATACTATATGAAGCTCTCTTGGTTCAACACAAGTATGGGCACATACAAATAATACCAAGCATGTATGAGATATGAGCAGTATGAATCAATGCAAGATATGAGAGATAGAATTTAGAGAGAGTGGATAAATCACAAACACCATGATATGTTTCAAGGTTCGAGCCACTGCTCTACGTCCCCGCCTTCACACAGAAGGATTTCCATTATATGTCCACATAGGACTTCCCACTCAGGGAACCTCCACTGAGGATTTGGTGAATACAAACTAGGAGTACACAACTTCTCTCTCTAACAAAACAATCTCTACACAAGAGGTAAGACACAACAACAATCACCTCAACACAAAGAGATATGGACACAAAGCCAAACAACGATCACCTAACACAAGAGGGATAAGACACTAAGCAAAACAGTAATCACCTCTACACTTAGAGGGATGAACACAAACCCAAAGCAAAGAAGATTACAACTCTTGGTGATCTCAAAGACCACAAACAACTCTTGGTGATCACTATAGACCACAAACCAATTTTCTCACAAAAAACAAAATCCTATATATAGGATAGATATGATAGCTCAGGTGTGAGAAAACAAGGTGTTTGGAAAATAAATCATAAAAAAAATACTTAGAAAAAATACTAAAAGAAGATGAAAATGAAGATCAAAACCAAATTACCAAAGATTCTATTTTTCTTTGATTATTTCAACCCTTGAAAACAAATAAAGATAAATCTTTTAACCACAAAACTCTTTTAAGCTCATGCTGAAAAACACTTGAAAAATAGGAAATTTGCTCTTAAAAATTCTTATAAAAAATAGCCCAAGAGATGGCTATTTATAAGCCTCTTAAAAATCTATCCGTTGGCAGCTGGAAAGGGCAGAAATGCCCTTCCGGTCGACCGCCTGGTCGACCAGCCAACGGTCATTTTTCTGACCGTTGAGCCTCCGGTCGACCACCCGGTCGATCGGGCCAAGCCTGTCGGTCGACCGCCCGGTCGACCAGCCGCACCCGAGAGCTGGGTGCTTTCAGTCGGTCGAACGGACGGTCGACCGGCCTACTTGGCTGGCCTGCGCACGTTCCTCGTGCACATCGGTCGACCGGTCCTGTCGACTGACCCCTAGTCCGGTCAACCGTCCGGTCGATCGCCTGCTGAATCTGGCTGGGAATTACAGGTCTGAAAACTTGGTTAATTTAATACCAATCAAATCCTATAAATACACATAAATTTCACAAAAATATGTTCTTGTAAGATCTTTGAATAACAAATATGTGTGACTAAAATCAACACATATTACAAACAATTTGAAACATTTTTGTGATATTGAAATAAGGCTTAAACACAAAATCGGTATTTTCAAAAAACCAAACTTTGAAATGGAATTCTGATTTTTTTTTCAAACTTGTATAAATACAAAAATAAGATATTTAAACACTTTTTAAAGCATATTGTATATGGATATAATCCAATACACATGTATATGATATATCTATGTTTTTAACATGGAATCCAAAAATAGGCTTTGGTTAAATACAAAACTCCAAATACATGAATAAGCTCATCAAAATAAGTTTTTTGAAATAAATGAAGCATAAATATATATAGATCAAATCTAATATACATTAAACCATGTAAACTTGTTTTGGTTCTTTTTATTCATGAAAACCATATATATGTATATACGAAAACCAAAACTGGTTAAACCGAAAATCAAACATATTAAACTTGTGTGTGTATGTGAACTTGAGCATATCAACACTAGTCTATCTTTACACAAGATCTAAACTCAAATACACTAAACACAAACCGAAGTCTTCTTGTAGAACTCCTTCTCCAAGTCGACTTGATCCAAACACGATTTATAGAGCTTGACTCTAACCGAGTGCTAGATGCGATCTTGACGCGCGAGCTCTTGAATCAACATGTGTAAGCTCCAAAACTTCTTTGTTAAAGCTAAACACCTACTAAGATCTTGATCAATAACTGAAACTATATAAACACAAGATCATTAATAAACTATAACTACATGAGTTAATCATCATCAAAATTAGAGTGATGGGCCTTTGGGCCAACAATCTCCCCCTTTTTGATGATGACAAAACTCATGGAGTTATATATGCATGGATTAAAGATAAGCTTCATAGAAGCTCCCCCTTAACTCATGCATAGCAATAAACATAAAGATATTTAATGAAATGCGTAAACCAAACACAAACATATATGCATAAACAAGGAAATAAACATGCATAACAATTCTTCTCCCTCTTTTTGTATAAACAAGGAAATGAAATAAACATGCATATATAAACTCTCCAAATACTTCTCCCCCTTTTTGTCAATTCATCAACAAAGGGGCGAAGGAAAAACAAGCAATAAAGAGATATATACGATATACATTCATGAAGAGGAGAGAAGTATAGTTAACTCCCCTGCATACATGCATTACATGAAAAGAGATGACTAGACCCTAATTACATAAAGTATAATATACAATGTATAAGTGGAGATGTAAAGCTCCCCTACACACGTGTATCATATAAAGAAGAGAGGTCAAGCTCCTCAATGTGTGATACACTCAACATGAAACTATATATAGAAGAGATGTTAAGCTCCCCTTGCATATAAGCAATACATATCAAAATATTTTGAAAACAAATTTTAAAATTTCTTAAGTCAACAAAACAAATTTTGATACCAATGAAATCAAATTGTAGATATCAACTGAAAATTGTAGTTGACAAAACAAAAGTAGGTACCACTTGTAAATAAACAAAATTTTTGAGATACCAATAGAAGATTTTTGATACCAATTGAAAATGAAACATTATGAGTTTAATACCAATTGAATCAAATTGTACCAATTGAAAATATCTTATAATTTTGATACCAATTGAAAGTAAAAAAAATAAATTTTGGGTAAACACAACTCATTTTACAATAAGGATAACAATTTGAGAAAAATACCAATTTAAGATTATTGATATCAATATTGAGAATGTTAGCATATACCAAAATAAAGTATTTTTCATCATAAGAGTGAGAGTAAGATACCAATTGAAAATAAAACCGATTGAATGATAAAACATGAATTTTCTCCCCTTTATGAAATACAAATAAAAATAATGCTTAAGATTGTATAAGATACCAATTGAAAAATAATTGACATTATGGAATAATCAAGGTTAGTAAGAAATAATTTGTTCTTTTAAAGAAAGTATAAAGACATGGTAAGCACAATCAAATCATATATGTGTATGTAAATGAAAATACCAATTAAAATTGATACTATTTGAAATTTGATGCATACATATTCGAAAACACATATGAGTATACAAAAATAGAATTTCTTAAAAATCAAGTGTACAACTCATAACTATCTCCCTTTCATGCACATATTTGAAAGATATTCATCTAAGAGCATACAAGGTATGGTCTCCCATCCACTGCCCTTGGATGGTAGGGATTTTTAAAAATATGAGTTTGAAAATAGTTTAATATGTTTGAAAACTCTACCAATAGAAGAATATGAACTAGTTTAAGATAATTTTTGAAATAACTAGTTATAAAATTTTCAAAATATGAAACTAAATCATATATTTCATGAAGCATGCATTTTACACTAAATTGATACTCAAGATATATAAAGCTCAAAAAATGTACTTATAAAATAAAGTAATGAGTACACACAAATAATGTGAGTGTACAAGAATCATGTGAAAAGTATAATCATGGAATTAGGCAATGAAACTCATACGAATTCCTTTTATCAAAATAAGAATTTATCAAAACTAAATGTGCTTCAAGGTATATATATGTTTTGTCTAAATTAAAAGTATATATACATATCCCAAACACAAGTAAGTCCAAAATAGAATATTGCATGAAAAGCAAGTGACTCTAGAATATACATGTATATCTAAAGTTTTGACAAAATTGATACATACATGAAGCTAAATACATTTATATAGAAACATGTACAAAAATAGGGAATACAAGTTAAAATTCAAGAATCATCAAAACTAGGCTATACAAGTACATCTAATAAGTATAAATGAGCAACATAACACAAACATAAAATAATCAAATGTGACTCACTAGTTGTACAAGTATAGATACAAGTTTTAATGAAAACTACATCTAAACAAGTAAACCAAACATGAAGCATAAAAGAAAACATAAATCAATATGATCATTAGGGTAAATGCATGTGCTTTAAAATTAGGATATACACAATAGCTAAACTAATAGTGAGAACACAAAATATAAATCCATATGAACATGGGTGTATCTCAAATACTACATATATATATCACAAGTCTAATTAACATGGCATTTATCATAATAATCATGAAAAATTAAAACATGTTAAAAATCAATCAATGAGAGCATGTAAACAAAATGGGAGTTAGAGATAGTTACCAAAATCAATAGGGCTAATTTCTAGGTCTCTAAATCATGGTGATCCTCCCACCAAACTTCCTCGAAAGTGATGCATCCAAAAGTGTCACCATTTAGCTCGGAACGCATCCACCATCAAGGTACCAATACTCTCACGTCAAGTGAGAGCTCACACCTGCATCAAATACAATAGGAGTAGATTTTGGTACCCATACCTTATGGGTCCATGGGGGTTAGCACCTTTCCTAACCCAAACAAATTTATTTGTAAAATTTAAAATATTTAATCATCATAACAAAATTTTGCAAGGTGGCCCTTACGTCCACAATGTGTACAAGTGTACACATGAGCATATATAGTGTTATGTGTATGAACATGAGAAGCATGTGTATGCAATGGTTTGTGTGCATGTATATGTGGTGCATATTTCTTACAAAACATGGATTCCAATTTCTTATGATCCATAACACATTGGCTCAAAGTGGAGCCCAAATTATCAATATTTTTCTTCAACATACATATATCACTTTTAATACTTGAAAACAAAGTGGAGTAACCAACATATTTATGAATAGAAGAAGAAACAATAGGAACATGACAAACATGAGTATTAAAATTATTTTTTAAAGAGGAGTTTTCTTTTGAAACTAAATCCAATTCTTTTGAAATCAAAGCAATTTTATTTTTCAAAGAATTGTTCTCTTTTTAAACAATTTCAAGTTTTGAAGACAAAACCTCATTTTTCTTTAAAACATCATTACAATCATTTTTATTCTTTAAAATTTTGTTTTCATTTAGGGCAAGGTCAAGTTGAGATTTTAAGGAGTCCCTTTCACTTGAAATCTCTTCCCTCTCTTGCAAAATCAAATCAAGTTTAAAAACAAAATTTTATTTTCTTCTTTTAATGTAAAACTTTTCTTTTTCAAAAGTTTATATTTTTCAAGTAAGTTTTTATAAAATAATGAAAGTTCTTCATTCAAAGCATCAACATCCATAGTCATCACCTGAAGAACTAGCATTATTATTTAGTTGAGTTTCTGAATTTATCTCAAGGGAGTCATTCCCTTGGACCATGTAGCAAGCTTGTTCGGACTCATCTCCACTAGGTTCTTTCTCCATAAAGTTTCTCGTTTGTAGCTCGAGAGATGTCAATATGTTCCACACTGCAAAAGCGGAATCATAGTGAGAAACCATAGATAAATAATCTTTGCTTAATGTTTGCCAAAGTGCCTCTAAGGCTTGTGCATTGTTTCTATATGCTTGTTATTACCAAGATAAGATTTTTTGGTAGTAGTAAGGTAAACATGCAAACCTAAGGCTTTATATATAAGCACTCATCCTAATCTTCTATATATCGATGTTAGAAACAACAAACATGGGAGGGGCAAGGTGATCCATGAGTGTAAAAACAATATGTGTACAGATGCAAATCTAGATTAGCTAGCTAAGACCTCACTCCTAGGGGGTTAAACCTAGGAGCATAAGCTCTGATACCAATTGAAAATACACCTAGAGGGGGTGAACAGGTGTATGACTAATCTAATGACAAATGATGCGGAATTTAAAAACTAATTGCAACACACTATGGGTAACCAAAGAGTGTAGCCGAATTCCCGGTGAGGGGCTCTATACTAACTCCTCTTGATTCCTCTAAATAAGAGTTGAGGTGCTATATGAAGCTCTTTTGGTTTAACACAAGTATGGGCACACACAAACAATACCAAGCATGTATGAGATATGAGCACTATAAATCAATGCAAGATAAAAGAGAGAGAGTTTAGAGATAGTGGATCAATCACAAACACTAAGATATGTTTCGAGATTCGAGCCACTGCTCTACGTTCCCGCCTTCACACAGAAAGATTTTCACTATATGTCCACATAGGACCTCCAGCACAGGGAATCTCCACTGAGGATTTGACAAATACAAACTAGGAGTACACAACTCCTCTCTCCAATAAAATAACCTCTACACAAGAGGTAAGGGACAACAACAATCACCTCTACACAAAGAGGGATGGGCACAAAACCAAACAACAATCACCTCACACAAGAAGGAAAAGGCACTAAGCCAAACAATAGTCACCTCTAAATTTAGAGGGATGAACACAAACCCAAAGTAAAGAAGATTATAACTCTTGGTGATCTGAAAGACCACATACAACTCTTGGTGATCACTATAGAGCACAAACCAATTTTCTCACAAAAATAAGATCCTATAGATAGGATAGATATGATAGATCAAGTGTGAGAAAACAAGGCGTTTGGAAAATAAACCACAAAAAAAAATACTTAGGAAAAATACTAGAAGAAGATAGAAATGAAGATCAAAACCAAATTCCCAAAGACTCTATTTTTTTTGATTTTTCCAACCCTTGAAAATAAATAAAGATAAATTTTTAACCACAAAAACTCTTTTAAACTCTTGCTGAAAAACACTTGAAAGATAGGAAATTTGCTTTTGAAAATTCTTATGAAAAAGAACCCAAGAGATGTATATTTATAAGCCTCTCAAAAATCTGTCCGTTGGCAGCTGGAAAGGGTAGAAATGCCCTTTCGGTCGACTACCCGGTCAACTGCCCAACGGTCATTTTTCTGACCGTTGAGCCTCCAGTCGACCACCCGGTCGACCGGGCCAAGCCTGTCTGTCGACCGCACCCAAGAGCTAGGTGTTTTCAGTCGGTTGACCGTCCGGTCGACCGGCCTACTTGGCTGGCCTGTGCACATTCTTCGTGCACATCAGTCGACCAGTCCGGTCAACGACCCCTAGTCTGGTCAACCGGACTGAGTCTGGCTGGGAATTATAGGTCTGAAAACTTGGTTAATTTAATACCAATTAAATCCCATAAATACACATAAATTTCACAAAAATATGTTCTTGTAAGAGAATAACAAATATGTGTGACCAAAAATCAACACATATTACAAACAGTTTGAACCATTTTTGTGATATTGAAATAAGGCTTAAGCACAAAATCGGTATTTTCCTAAAACCAAACTTTGAAATGGAATTCCGATTTTTTTTTCAAACTTTATATAAATACAAAAATAAGATATTTAAACTCTTTTTAAAGGATATTGTATATGAATATAATTCAATACACATGCATATGATATATCTATGTTTTTGACATGAAATCCAAAAATATGTTTTGTTTAAATACAAAACTCCAAACACATGAATAGGCTCATCAAAATAAGTTTTTCGAAATAAATGACGCATAGATGTATATAGATCAAATCTACTATACATTAAAGTATGTAAACTTGTTTTGATTCTATCTATTCATGAAAACCATATATATGTATATACGAAAACCAAAACCGGTTAAACCATAAACCAAACATATTAAACTTGTGTGTGTATGTGAACTTGAACATATAAACACTAGTCTATCTTTACACAAGATCTAAACTTAAATACACTAAACACAACCTGAAGTCTTCTTGTAGAACTCCTTCTTCAAGTCGACTTGATCCAAACACGATCCATAGAGATTGACTCCAATCGAGTGCTAAATGCGATCTTAACGCGTGAGCTCTTAAATCAACATGTGTAAGCTCCAAAACTTCTTTGTTGAAGCTAAACACCTACTAAGATTTTGATCAATAACTAAAACTATATAAACACAAGATCATTAGTAAACTATAACTACATGAGTTAATCATCATAAAAAATAGAGTGATGGGCCTTTGGGCAAACAAATCCGTGTTTTTGCAGCCAAGTGGTGGAGATAAGGGGAGTGTTTTATCCCCTTATCTCCTCTATCCTCTCCACTCTGAGTTTTTGCCTATAAAAAGCAGGGAGTTTACTGAAGAAGGACCGCAGATTAGTTTAATTTTTAGCTTTATTTTTAAGATATAGGATCATTGTTAGATAGTTTATGAGAAGTTATATCTCATTTTTGTTTTTGTAGTTTAGTCCAGAAATAAGTGAGAGAGAGAAAGAGTGATTATAATCTGATATTGAAGTGACAACAATAAAGATTCAAGATCTTCCTTCTTCTTTAAACTATCTGGTATGTTACATTTGTTTTATATGCATTATTTTACATCGATCATGAGTAGCTAAATGTTTTTCCTGGGCTCTCTAATCTATCTCTTCTACTCTTTTTCTCTTGATTAGTTTTCATGAAAGCAACCCCACCTGACTCATTGGTATGCCTAATCATGCTCTGTTCTTGAAGGCACATGAGAATGGGTGTTAAACTTTAAACATTTATTTCAAAAACACAACTATTTTTAGATCATTTTTATTCTATACTTGCTTTCTCACTTAATTGTTTAACATTCTATTTTGAATATTGTTTAAAGAAAAGTTTTCAGTCATTAGAATAAAATCATCTTATTTGGTTTACTTGAATACTCAAAGGAGACTTTGTATTTTTCCTATGACTAGAGTGAGGCATTAAAACTTTCTTGAGAAAATTAAATAATTGAGTTAAAGATTAGCAAGCCCGGTCTTTTCTATAATTTAAATCAAAACAAATCCACTTTCAAAGCATTTTCTAAAAATCATCTTCTCCAAAACCTTGTCCAATTTTTCAAGTGTTTTTTAAATCACTTCTCTACTCTCCATTTTCTTTTCAACTTAAAAAAAATCAAAACCAATCTTTATTTTTAAAATATATCGCATTCCTCCTCGTGGACATGACCCACAGCCAGAAGCTACACGGTAATTCTCACTACTTTACTAGCAATCAATTTTTGGTGCCATTGTCGGGGAGGGAACGGTGTAATTATTTTTAAACAAATTTGGTGTTTTGTTTCAAGGCCATAAAGAAATTAGATTTAGCGCTCAAGAATTACTGTAGAAGACTTGCTATAAAGTGCCCCAACTCTAGAAAGTAGGTAATAGAATTTCAAGAAATTGCAGCGCAAAAGCTTAAAATTTTTTAGACTACTAAAAACTCTTTTTTGCATGACATAGTGCTTTGTGAAAATACATATTTATATTATGTTATCTCATATATATCTAATATTCATGTACCCTAGTTTAATGCAACAGTAATCTGATTGATTGCCAATTGCTTTAAAAAAATATTTAGACTTGCATTATAGGCATTTGTCTAATTACGTTTCCTTTTCAATTACTGTTGAAGAAAGAAGGAGACAAGGTATGTTGCATAGCATCTAGCATAGGAACATTCTTAGGTGATTTATTTGCTTTCTGATTATTACTTGCTTTATACTTGCACACTTGCACAATGTATCTTAAGGGCAAAACCCAGCAAAAGATAAGAGGGGGGAGTAATTATCTTTTCTTAGTTCACAAGCCATCTCCAAGCACGCACGGCCTAAGCCTAACTTAAAATCTAATAGACATTGGTCTTGGGGACATCTTGAACTCAGTAGGAGATTATCTCAAGGGAGAAGATGTTAGAATTTGACTTCTGTCAAATCAGTGTCAAAGGACAGGGATTGAGGGGCGAAACCCTGAAGGCTCGTGATTTGGCTTAATTAGGCCCGTTGCTTTTGCGCGGATACCTCCCATCAATCTTGCCTTGACCTGGCTAATTAGCTTGCGGTCAGAGTCTGCATTATACCTCCGGTGGACAATCAACCAGTTAGAAGTTGTCTAGGTCCAAGGCTTGCCTTAGACTAGGCTTGATTGCTTTTTCTCGTTAACTATTGGTAAACTTGTTTGTGGTAGTGTTTATGTATGCAAGTTTGGTCGAGAGACCTAAATTCATCTAGGTTAACTAGAAACACATCACCACCCAAGCTTGAACAAAACCAGATCCGGTTATGACTCAATGATTAGTCTCTAAAACTGCATATTTCATACCACATCTTCACATTTATTTAATATCAAATTCTGGTAATAATACCTCTCTTGCATATTTCTAGGTCCATGGTGTGCAATGAAGAAGAAGACCCTAAATCACCATTTAATTGATGATTAAAAGCCTACATGAATAGCCATTGACTTTGGAGGGCTATTTTATCAAAACTGGGGGCCAATTTCTAGAAACTGGGCCCTGCAGCCGACAGGGGACAGACGGGACAACGCGCGCCGGAAGCGCCGTGTGCGCGGCTCTAGAGGAGCCGCGAAAATGCGGCTTTTGTCGCGTTTCCTCGGCAGTACGGGCACGGCCGCGCCCGTACTTTGGGCCAGGGTTGGCCCCCTGGCCCCCTTTCCCCTGGTGCCTATATATACCCCCCTGCGGTTCTGTATTGAGGGATATGCAATGTTTTAGGGTAGTTTCATCTCCATTTTATAGTTTAGGATAGTTTAGGTTAGTGTTCTTCTTCCTCCTCCTTTGTAGTTTTCATTTCTTTTAGATCTTGTAATAGGAGAGAGAGTGGTACATGGTGAGAAGGAAAGAGTGCTTGTAATAGAATGTAATAATCTATGAAAGGTGCTCTCTTACCCTATCTTTTTTTTTCTTCTCTCTAACTCTTTTTACATATAGCTAACTTTTCTCTCATGGCAACTAACTACTAACCACTAACTAGTCTAACTTCTTATTTAATAATCCACATGAATCTAATAGCCTCTACTTGGCCTTGCTCTTGCAAGAGCCATTGATGGCTCATGATGATGGATCTAATACTCTAACATCTAAATCTCTATAACAAGCTAACATTACTTTATTTCATGCTTTCTCTTATTGGATTTTGATGATTTAAGTTTAGCTTGCACTTGTTGGTTGAATTTGGATGTGAAAGTTGACATATGGGCCATGCTTTGTAATGCTCTTGAACCAAGGACTAGTGATGGCCAATGATACATGTGAGGCAACTATCACTAAGAGGTTAGCATGTTGGTGGAGTCATTAGTAGTTAGTAGCCATGGTTTTCTTTATCTTTTCACTTTGTTTTAGAAATACTTTCAAAAATCACAAACATTTTATCTTCTATGTTCCCATTTCTTCGTGTTTCACCGTACTTCTCTTTTCTAATCTTTGTTTTCTTTTCTTTTCATTCTTTCAAACATTGAAGAACCGTTAACGTACACGTGAACATATCGTGTAAGCTTCTATCGTCTCCCGTCCTTTTGGATTCGACTCATTTTAGCCTCTATGCTATAACGGAAGTATCGAGGAAGCCAAAGCACACACTTTAAATCTTGATTTTAAAATATACACTTTTCGTGCGTGGTTTTCCCCTGATCAAATTTTGGCGTCGTTGTCGGGATGAGAATGATTTGATTTCACGTTTTTGTTAACTTTTCTTCTTTATTTTTAGTGTGCAGGTTAAATTTTTAGCGTTGCAGAAGTCCACACTTACTTTTGTGTGGTTGAGTAAATTCTTGTATATTCTTATACTCTGCTGCTAATTTTTTCTTATATTATTTGTGCACTGTAAATAATTTTAAGAACTAAAATACATAAATTTGATGATTTAAAATGGTTTAGACATTTGCATCTAGGCACGTGTCAATTTTCATTCTAGTATACTGTATTTTATTCTTGTGTTGTTGTGATATTGATAGGAGGTGTATATATGACATTGCATATAGAATAGGACAAACACGTGGGTGATTTATCTCTTTGTGTGTTTATTCTTATCTATATTGCACACTTGCACAAATTGAACTTAAGGGCACAACCCAATACAACATAAGGTGGGGAAGTCATTACCCTCCCTTAGTCAAAAATCACCTCCCCACTCACACAACCCAAGCCTAAATAAAATTTGCTAGACGTTGGCCCCTAGGGACATCTCAGAGTCAATTAGGAGATTGACCTAAGAGAAAAGTTGTTAGAAATTGACTCTTGTCAAATCGGTGTTAAGGTTGGGGATTGAGAGGCGAAACCTCGAAGAACAGTGGTTTGGCATAATTAGGCCCGTTGCTCCGGTACGGATACCTCCCACTGATCTTACCCCTACCTGGCCGATTAATTCGTGGTCAGCTTCCGACAATATACCCCCTATGGACAGTCTAACCAGTTAGGAGTCGTCTAGGTCTAAGTCAATCCTAACATAGGCTTTTTTTTTTTTTTCGTTCTTTGTTTGTTTGTTTGTTTTTCATTTTTGTAAATTGTGAAATAGATTTTAACAACAATAATTCTTTCAATCATAATATGAATCCATATTTCACCCCGACCTCATATGACTCGGATAACTCCAACCTGGCTATGTACAACATGGACCAACCATATATGCCGAGTTGGGATTATCCGACTCAATATCACCCATATCCCTAATCATATGACTATAATTTTCAAAATGACTTCCACTCTTCATAGAGTTCACGGAGATTCACCTCTCCCGAGTTAAATTTTCAACCACCTTGTCCACAATTTTCATTCCCCGATTTGGATCAATATCCTCCTTTTCCTATTCCACCAACCGAAGAAAAATCCAATTTGGAAAGGAGTATGGAAGCCATTCTTGAGTCCCAACAACAAATTTTGCTCAATTCACAATCCTTCCCAAATCAATCTCCATATACTTCTTTTCTAGAACATCTAATTGAAGAAGAATCTGAGCTAGAAGAGCGTTTGGAAGTCTTTTGTGAAAAATTGCAATGATTTCAAAATATGTTGGACTCATCATCTCAGCCAAATTTTCAAGAGTCCTACTCATCTTTTCCAGTCTCACCGATTAAAAATGAACAACCATCAATACTGGACTTGAATATGGAACCCTTGCGTGAGTCCGCGCAACAATCGCTAAATCTGATAGACTTACAATTTCACCACAATTTCTAAAATCAACTTCCCTACTCTCCTTTTCAAGAAGAACCAATTGCAATGAGTATGAAAGACATGATTCCGAATCCAAATTCTGTTACATGACCTATCAGTAGGTTAGACTCACTTATGAGCGAATTGATCAATGAGAGCGAGAAAAGTCTTTCTTGTCAACCTTTGACCGATCCTTATATCCCTAACTCTACTGATTGGACCCATGAATCATGTCATTTTAGGAATCCAGATTCAATTTCAAAATAAACATTTGAACTTGACCAAACTCCAAGTTATGAAAGTCGCCTGGACATTCTGGCATGTTATCCCATTCCTAAAATTGAAATCGAACTTGAATGTGATCCTGAACCTCATGTTAGTAATTCAATTTCACTTTTTGATTCAATAATGACTCCGGTATCTTTACTAGATTTTTTCTCTATTTCGGAGTCAACATTGAATCCTGTACCAGTACACCATGAAATGGAATCACCAATCTCTTATGATCACACTTCATTGCTGGGGAATGTGTGTGAACATCAATTCTTTGGTTTGGACCCCATTTTTAAATCAATTTTGACTCTCATTGTCGACTCTCGACTTGATCTGAGTCAAATTCCCGAGTCGGTATCGGTTTTCGTTCCTGATCCATTTAAGTCCAAATCCATCATCTCGCAAAATCACACATCATTGTTGGACAAGAATGTTAAAGATTGAAAATTAAATTAGGGATAAATTTTTATGTAAGACAATTCACTCAATCATTCTTTTACTGGGTCATATTAGAGAGGTCACTATCACTGGTGGATTTCTGTAAGATCCACGTTATCTTAATTGGGTAGCAATGCTTGGCCCAGTCAGACCATCGCCGGAACCACCATCAGGAGGTAATCTTTCTTTCCTCTCCATTTGTTTCATGTATATACACATTCACGATGCATTGAGGACAATGCATGAGATAAGTGCGGGTGAGGGTTTACTAACGTAGGTAGTTTTACATTTTCTTTCTTTTACACTTCTTCTAAGGAAATTTTTAAAATTTTCTTTTATATAAAAACTCTTTTCATTTCTTTTTACAAAACTTTTTGAAAAAAGATAAATAGTTTTGATTTACTTTTAAGAAAATTAAGATTATCTTAGGAATTAGTAAGACCTAAAATTATAAAATTTTAAACCAAGTCAAAATAATAGATCTTGTTTAAATTTTAGGATAAGAACGTAAGATTGGAAAGATAATTTGTTCTTGAATTTTTTGCCTTAGATTTATGCACTTCACACTTACACAATTTTTGGGATTGAAACAAAGACTGAAAATGCCATAAAATATATATATGATAATAAAAACCACTTATTGAAGTTGGGTAATTATGCCTCAGGAAGCTTGATTATTCACACCTAAAATGGTGGACATAAATAAAATAATTCCCTTTAGTTTTGTGGCTTTGTTTACTTGAGTCCTTAAGTCTGAGAGATATTTTCTCATATGGTGCCCAAAGATCATCTGGTTTGGGAGTCACCGGCTAAAGACTCACTAACCAGGTAAATAAGAAAGCCTAAGAAAACTAAGGGAAGAAAAGAAGAAAAAAATATAATAATAATATAAATAAATGGCATAAAGTTAGAGTCGATATCCCAAAAACCTTCACTGTTCACAAAGTGCATATTTTTCTAAGAGTATTATGAAAGATCAAAGAGTCAATTCAATTTTAAATTTTTACATTTAATTTATAACAAGATTTTGCATTTCGACTTAGTTTAAGGAAGAATAATTTCTGATTAACCACTGACCTTGGATCACTTATATTTTCACAAAAATACATCAACACTTTTCTCTATTTCAAAATGCATTTTCAAAATACTAACATTTGATTTATTTCTTTATGGATTTTGTGGGTGTAATCCGCTGAAAACCCTCAGGATACAAAACTCCTTCTCTAGGGAAAACCTAGGGTTTAACAGCTTGTTGCACATACTTAGTGCAATCGCATCACCTGCGAAAGTGGTTTAATAATTTCTTTAGTTTTTTTATTTTGCTCAGGACGAGCAAAAGATAAGTGTGGGGGTGTGATTAGTCTCTAAAACTGCATATTTCATACCACATCTTCACATTTATTTAATATTAAATTCTGCTAATAATACCTCTCTTGTATGTTTCTAGGTTCATGGTGTGCAATGAAGAAGAAGACCCCAAATCACCATTTAATGGTGATTAAAAGTCTACATGAATAGCCATTGACTTTGGAGGGTTGTTTTATCAAACCGGGGGCTAATTTCCAGAAACCGGGGCCTGCAGCCTACAGGAGACAAACGGGACAGCACGCGGCTCGAAGCGCCGTACGCACGGCTCTAGAAGAGCTGCAGAAACGCAACTTTTACTGCGTTTTCGCGGCAATACGTGCGCGACTGTGCCCGTACTTTGGGCCAGGGTTTGCCCCCTGGCCCCCTTTCCTCTGGTGCCTATATATACCTCCCTGGGGTTCTGTATTGAGGGATATGCAATGTTTTAGGATAGTTTCATCTTTATTTTATAGTTTAGGGTAGTTTAGATTAGTGTTCTTCTTCGTCCTCCTTTGTATTTTTCATTTCTTTATGATCTTGTAATAGGAGAGAGAGAGAGTGGTACATGGTGAGGAAGCAAGGTGCTTGTAATAGAAGGTGACAATTTATGAAAAATACTCTCTTATCCTATCTTTCTTTTCTTCTCTCTAACTCTTTTTACATGTGTAGCTAACTTTTCTCTTATGGCAACTAACTACTAACCACTAACTAGTCTAACTTCTTATTTGATAATCCACATGAATCTAATAGCCTCTACTTGGCCTTGCTCTTGTAAGAGCCATTGATGACTCATGATGATGGATCTAGCACTCTAACATCTAAATCTTTAACAAGCTAACATTACTTTATTTAATGCTTACTCTTATTAGGTTTTGATGATTTAAATGTAGCTTGCACTTGTTGGTTGAATTTGGATGTGAAAGTCAACATATGAGCCATGCTTTGTAACGCTCTTGAACCAAGAACTAGTGATGGCCAATGATACATGTGAGGTAACTATCACTAAGAGGTTAGCATATTGGTGGAGTCATTAGTACTTAGTAGCCATGTGTTTTCTTTATCTTTTCACTTTGTTTTAGAAATACTTTCAAAAATCATAAACATTTTATCTTCTATGTTCCCACTTCTTCGTGTTTCACCGTACTTCTCTTTTCTAATCTTTGTTTTCTTTTCTTTTCATTCTTTCAAATATTGAAGAACCGTTAACATACACGTGAACATACCGTGTAAGCTTCTATCGCCTCCCGTCCTTCTGAATTCGACTCGTTTTAACCTCTATACTATAACAGAAGTATCGAGGAAGCCAATGCACACACACTTTAAATCTTGATTTCAAAACAAACACTTTTCGTGCGTAGTTTTCCCCTGATCACTCAACCGACATCATTGCAGGATAGGTTCTACCCCACGAGAACCTCACTTCCATCTTGTTAGCCTAGAGGACTTTCTCCGTAGTTTTGATGATAACTAACTTATGAATGTTAGTTTACCAATGATGTTATGTTTATAAAGTTTCAATTATTAATCAAGATATTAGTAGGTATTTAGCTTCAACAAAGGAGTTTTGGAGCAACTCATGTAGATTCAAGAGTTCGCGCGTCAAGATCGCATCTAGAACTCGGATGGAGTCAAGCTCTTTGGATCGTGTTTGGATCGAGTCAACTTGGAGAAGGAGTTCTACAAGAAGACTTCAGTTTGTTTATTGGTTTGTGTTTAGATCTCGTGTAAGATAGACTAGTGTTGATATGCTTAAGTTCACACACACAAGTTCAATACGTTTGGTTTTCTGTTTAACCAGTTTTGGATTTCAAATATAAATATATATGGTTTTCATAAGTAGATAGAATCAAAATAAGTTTATATGGTTTAATGTATATTGGATTTCATCTATATACATTTATACTTCATATATTTGGAAAAACTTATTTTGATGATTCTATTTTATGTGTTTAGAGTTTTGTAGTTAACAAAACTTATTTTGGATTTATTGTCAAAAATATAGATATATCTTTTATATGTGTATTAGATTCAATCCATATACTCTATGCTTCAAAAGAGTTTAAATATCTTATTTTTGTATTTATGCAAGTTTGAGAGAAATCGGTTTTCCATTTCAAAGTTTGGTTTTTGAAAAATACCAATTTTGTGCTAAAGCTTAATTTCTATATCACTAAAATAGTTCAAATAGTTTGTAATATGTTTTGATTTTTGATCACACATATTTGTTCTTCAAATATTTATAAGAACTGATTTTTATGAAATTTATGAGATTTTATGGGACTTTATAAGTGTTAAAAAAACCAAGTTTCATACCCTATATCCCAATCTAAGTCTGCTGGCGGTCGACCGGCCGGTCAACTGAAGCAGAGCTCGATCGATCAGTCGGTCGACCGATGTGCACAAGGACATTAACAAGGCCTTCCTATAAGGCCGGTCGACGGGGATTGACCGACTATAACTACCCAACTTTCGGGTAGCGCCGGTCGACCGGGCGGTCGACCGACAGGCTGAGTGCCTTTAGGCTCGGTCAACCGGGCGGTCGACCGGCAGGCAAGTTTTCCTGGGGCGGTCGACCGGTGGCTTAACGGTCAGAAAAATGACCATTGGACGGTCGACCAACCGGTCGACTGGAAGGTTAAAAATGACTTTTTCTGGACCCGAACGGCTATATTTCTGAGAACCTATAAATAGGGGTTCTCTTAAGCTGTTTTCACCAAGATTTTTGAGAGCTATTCTTCACATCTTTTACCGTGGCTTACAACAAGTTTAAAAGAAGTTTTTGAGCCTAAAATTTTTATCTTTTGTTTGTTTTCCAAAGTGTTAGAAAATTAAAGAAAAGAGAGTCTTTGGGAAATTAATTTTGATCTTTATTTACATATCTTTCTGGTATTTTTCCTAAGTGTTTTTCTTTGTTATCTTTTTTTTCCCAAACACTTTATTTTATCACACTTGAGCTATCATCTCTAATCCTATCTATAGGATCTTGTTTTTGTGAGAAAAATTATTTATCGTCTATTGTGATCACCAAGTGTTGTTTGTGATCATTGGATCACCAAGATTGTAATCTTTTCTTTGCTTTGGCCTTGTGCCTATCCCTCTTGTGTAGAGCTGATTGTATTTGAGAGAGGAGTAGTGTACTCCAAGTGTAGGGTTGTAATTCCTCAGTGGAGGTTCCTTTGTGGAAGGTTCTGTGTGGACACAGTGGAAATCCTTCTATGTGAAGGCGAGGATGTAGAGCAGTGGCTCGAACCTCAAAACATATCTTGTTATTTGCGTTTGATCCATTATCTCTTAACTCTTTCTCTCTTATATCTTGCATTACTTATATTGTACATATTCATATGCTAGATATAGTTTGTGTGCGCCTACACTTGTGTTGAACCAAGAGAGCTTCATATAGCACCTCAACTCTTAATGTAGAGGAATCTTGAGGAGATAGTTCAGAACCCTTCACCGGGAATTCGGCTACACTCGTGTGTTAGCTTAATATCTTTACTTTGCATAAATAATTTTAATTCCGCATCATTTGCATTAGAATAGCTAGTACACCTATTCACACCCTCTAGGTGTATTTCACATCTTGCGTCCAACTTCCATCGGTTGGTGAACACAACTTTGAGCTCAAGCCTCAGTTCATCAATTTACTCTCCAAATTTCTTGGCTTAGAGTCCGAAGATGCTTATTTCTTCATAAGAGACTTTGAGAAAGTATGCTTAATGATAAAAATCTCACACCTTATAGATGATGCTATTAGGTTGAGATTTGTCCCATTTGCTCTTAAGGACTTAGCAAAAAAATGGCTATACAACTTAGTGGCCGGTTCCATCACATCATTGGATGGTTTCATCAAGGTCTTCTTGAAAAAATTCTACCCAATTCATAAGATTGCTCTCATTAGGAAAAATATTATACAGTTCAAGCAAGAACCTAGTAAACTATTTTGGAGGTATCTTGAACGTTTCAAAGACCTCCTTGTCCAATGTCCTCATCAAAGAATAGAGAAGTGGCGACAATAGTAAATTCTTTATGACAGTTTAGACTACTCAACTAAGACCCTCTTAGAAACCATGTGCCAAGGGGGTTCTTGCAAAAGGATGAGAATGAAGGATGTAATTTATATGAGAATCTAGCTGAAATGACTATCCAATGGGAACTGACTAATAAAAACTCTAGGAATTCAAACACCATCTCTTCAAAAGAAGGTCTCTGTCAAAATGAATCATCCATAACTGCCGAGGCTAGAATAGCAAATATTGTAAGAAGACTGAAAGTTTTATAAACTAAGAAACCAAGTCCAGTCAACTAAGTCAACCCAAACCAATTTTCAACTTCTGATTATTCTTACTGTTAAGGTATGAATCATGTATTTGAGGAGTGTTCAATATTCCAAGCTCAGCAAAAGTTTTTTGAACCAATGAATGCGGCCCTTTCAAGGCCAAACAATAATCCTTACGCACAAACATACAATCCTGGTTGGAGAAATCACCCGAATTTCTCATAGAGATCACTCACGGTCAAACCATTCAAACCACTTCCAACATTCCAATAATTCTTCCAATCATCAACCCAACTTTTCAAATTATCATCACAATTCTTTCAACCATCAACCCAAAATTTCAAATTATCAACAACATTTTTCCAACAAAGCTCCACATTCTTCCTTTCAAAATCTTCCACTTGAGAAGAGAATGACTGATTTTGAGAAAAATATGAAAAGGTACATGAAGAATCAAGAGTCCCTCATGCAAACAATACAGAGGCTAGAGGTTCAAATGAGCCAATTAGCCAATCCACAGAATGAGAGGCTAAAGGGTACCTTGCCCAGTCAGCCAGTAACGAATCATAGGAATTCCCAACAAGCCCATTTGGCTGAGGATCAACCGTTGAATCAATGTATGATGTTCATACATTGAGATCGGGAAAGAAAGTTGATAATCAAGTGTCAACACCATCCAATTCCATTCAGCACAACCACACACAAGCATCCATCTCATCTAGTCCCAATCCTTCCAAATCTGACGAATCTGAAAAGGATAAGTCAACCAGTCAGGTGCATAAGTCATAGTACTATTTCCTAATAGGCTAAAAAATAACAAGCAGAATCTACATATAGATAAGATAATTGAGATTTTCAATCAAGTGAAGATAAATGTGCCACTTCTTGATGCCATCTAACAAGTTCCATCCTATGTAAAATTTCTTAAGGACATGTGTACCAAGAGAAAGACTAATAAATTCAAGACTTCTTATCCACTAATATTAGTGAGATACTATCGGGTCTGATCCCTATCAAGTACAAGAATTCAGGTTGTCCTACCATTGCCTGCACTATAGCACAAACCGAGATTAGTCGTGCACTTCTTGACTTGGGGGCAAATATCAACTTGCTCCCTTCTCAGTTTATTAACAACTCGGTTGGGTGATCTTTGTCCAACTTGAGTTACAATCCAACTAGATGACCGTTCAATGAAAGTTTTCAAAGGAGAAATTAATGATATTCTTATCTAGGTCAGGGAGTTTATCTACCCCGTTGATTTTATAGTTCTTGAAACACAACATGTGTCCAATTCTAGGGCTCAAACTCTCGTTATCTTAGGAAGCCCATTCTCTGCTATTGCCAACGCTATTATCAGCTGTAGGAATGAGTCCATGAGGTTAACCTTTGGGAACATGACTAGAGAAGCTAATGTCTTCAACCTAGGAAAGAAACCCCGTGATGTTGAGGATCAAACATTTAAAGCCAACCTCATTGAGAAATGACAAGTGAACATAGAGAAGAATTGGAATTGAAACTTATTGTGACCTTGAGTTAGAGTCTGAAGACTTTAACCTTGATCAGATTGTCGAGTCTGCTGTGAACTGTGCCTCAAATCCTTTTTCATCAATTGTGGAGCCAATTAACTTGACTCCTTCTTCTAGTGAGCCTTCCCCTTCCTTAGAGTTGAAAGCCTTACCTGCGCATCTCAAGAACGTCTATCTAGGCGAATAAGAGACCTTTTCTGTCATAATTTCCTCCCATTTAAATGACGAGCAAGAAGAGAATCTTAAAACAATTCTTAAGAAACATAGGGAAGCCATTGGTTGGACTATGACTGACAAAAAGGACTGAGTCCAGCCATAGTTCAACATCGCATTCATCTCAATGAAGAAGCGACACCGAAAAGAGACCCGCAGCGTGGGTTAAATCCTATAATGCAAGAGGCTGTTCATGCTGAAATTGTGAAACTCTTATACAATGAGATAATCTATCCCATTTCTGATAGCCAATGGGTTAGTCCTGTCCACGCGGTTTCGAAGAAATCTGGTTTCACTATAGTGAAAAACGAGAACAAAGAGTTAGTTCAAACTCGACTTCCCATGAAAATTCAAGTTTGCATCGACTATAGGTAGCTTAATGCAGCAACTCATATGGATCATTTCCCGCTTCCCTTCATTGATCAAATGCTTGAACGTTTAGTTGGCCACGATTATTACTGTTTCTTGGACGGTTACTTGGGGTATAATCATATTCTCATTGCTCTGGAGGACCAAGAAAAGACTAGTTTCACATCTCCATTTGGGATATTTGCTTATTGTCGAATGCCTTTCGACTTGTGTAATGCTCCAACAACGTTTCAACGTTGGATGTTGAGTCTTTTCTCTGATATGGTAGAACGATTCTTAGAATCTTCATGGATGATTTCTCCATCTATGGGGATTCATTCACTCAATGTCTTCACCATCTAGAACTTGTCCTCCAACTTTGTGCTGAGAAAAATCTGACACTTAACTAGGAGAAATGCCACTTCATGATAAGACATGGAATTATCTTGAGTCATGAAATCTCTAAGAAAGAAATTGAAGTGCATAAAGCTAAGATTGAGGTTATAGCTAAGCTTTCCATACCCAAATGCGTGAATGATATTCGATCCTTCTTAGGACACGCCTGTTTCTACCGAAAATTTATCAAGGACTTTAGCAAGATTTCTAGACCCTTGACTAATCTTTTAGCTAAGGATATGTCCTTCACTTTTGATAATGATTGTATAAATTCTTGAGAGAACTTAAGAAAGAGCTTATTTCTGCACCAATCATATCTACACCGGATTAATCTAAGCCATTCGAAATCTTGTGCGATAATTTTGATTTTGTCATAGGCACTATCCTAAGACAACGCATTGATAACAAGCAGCACGTGATTTACTACTCTAGTAGGACTTTCAACGATGCTCAATTGAACTACACTACGACTGAGAAGGAATTCTTGGTAGTAGTATTTGAATTAGAGAAATTTTGTCCCTACCTACTATGGTCCAAAACCACAATTTTCACCAATCATTATGCGCTAAGATATCTTATGATGAAGAAGGATGCCAAGGCTCGAC
The DNA here is from genome assembly GCA_038442645.1 of Agave tequilana. Taxonomy (NCBI): domain Eukaryota; kingdom Viridiplantae; phylum Streptophyta; class Magnoliopsida; order Asparagales; family Asparagaceae; genus Agave; species Agave tequilana. The sequence goes on along the minus strand of JAVJIF010006420.1, from coordinate 180,851 downwards.
TCATTTGTTAGATCCTCCTTGTTCAAGAATTTGATATCGAGTTTCGAGATAAGAAAGCATAGAAAATGTCATTGCTGACCATTTCTCGTGTATTTCAAACTCTCCATGCAACGAATTGCCCATAAATGATGACTTTCCCGATGAAAAACTCTTACCTGTCTTTAGAGAATCTTGGTTTGCTGATATAGTGAATTACTTAGTCACAAACTAAACTCCATTTCATTAGTCTAAAATGATGTATACTGGTTCTTATCTCAAGTCCGGTATTTCTTTTGGGAGGAACCATATCTGTTTAAGTTTTGTTCTGACCAAATCATTAGTAGATGCATTCTTGATGAAGAAATTAAGAGTGTTTTGTCCTTCTGTCATGAGCTTGCATGTGGTGGACACTTTGGTCCCCGCAATACTGCTGAAAAGGTGCTACAAAGTGGGTTCTATTAGCCCACTTTGTTCAAAGATGCTTATGAATTTTGCAAGACGTGTCCTAAATGCCAAATGGTAGGAAGGATTTCAAAATAAGATATGGCCCTTTAACCCAATTCTAGAAATAGAACTCTTTGATGTTTGGGGCATCGACTTTATGGGTCCATTTCTTAATTCATTTGGAAACCAATACATATTGGTTGTTGTGGACTATGTGTCCAAGTGGGCAGAAGCCATTCCAATAAAACTAATGATAACAAAGTTGTCATAAAGTTTTGAAAGAGAACATTTTCTCACGCTTCGGAACCCCTCGTGCTATCATTAGTGATAATGGTACTCACTTTTATAATAGATCCTTTGAAGCTCTTATGTGAAAGTATGCTATAACTTATAAGTTGTTCACACCTTATCATCTTCAAACCAGTGGGTAGGTGGAGATCTCCAATAGACAAATTAAGCTTATTTTGGAGAAGACTGTGAACCAAAACCGAAAAAATTGGTTCACCAAACTTGTAGATGCCCTATGGGCTTACAAGACCGCTTTCAAGACGATTTTAGGAATTTCTCCTTACAAGTTAGTCTTTAGGAAGGCTTGTCACCTACCTGTTGAGTTAAAGCACCGGACCTTATGGGAAATAAAGCAGCTAATTTTCGATTTGAACAAGACCGGTGATCTTTGAAAATTACAAATATTTGAATTATAGGAGTTGAGAAATGAGGCCTATGAAAATACAAAGATCATAAAAGAGAGTTAAGATTTTTCATGATAAACATATCATAAGAAAAACATTTATCCCTAGACAAAAAGTCTTACTCTATAATTCTAGGCTTCATCTTTTACCAGGAAAGCTAAAATCAAGATGGACTGGGCCATTCGTTATTAAATCCGTGTTTCCACATGGTGATGTAGAGATCAGTGACACCAAAAATGAGAATGACTTTAAGATAAATGGTCAATGCCCTAAACCTTTATTGCAATCGATGCCAGTAAATGAAACGACTATGGGTCTTTTCGACCCAGTATATCGGTAACTTTACCTCTTTTATATTCCATTTCATGCATTTATATATTTCTTTCATACATTAGGAACAATGCATGTGATAGGTGTGGGGGAGGGTTCTAACATGATTAACATAACTTAAAAATATATATAAAAAAATAAGAAAATTTTTTGAAAAAAATAATATTTTGACTTATTTTTTTAAGAAATTAAGTTAATTTTAGGGAATAGGAGAATCATAATTAGGATTTCTTATACTTGGTCAAAATAAGATGACTTGTTTGATTTCTTGAGTTAGAAAGAAAATTTAGGAAAGTAATTTAGTCTTGATATTTTCCTTGATGAAATATGCACACTTTATACACTTATACACTTAGGGTTCAAAAACAAAGATTCTTATGCCTTACATAAAAAAATAAAAAAAGAAAAAAAGAAAAAAGAAAAAGAATATAATATATATATATATATATATATATATATATATATATATATATATATATATATATATATATATATATATATATATATAAATCCTCTGATTAAGCAGGGTATTTGTGCCTCATAAACCATAAGTATTCACGTCTTAAAGGGGTACATTTTATAAATAAAAATTCTTTATTTTGTGGCCTTGTTTGTTCGAGTGCTTAAGTCCTTGGGGTATTTTCTCACCGGATGCCCTAAAACTGTCCAGTTTAGATGTCACCGGCTAAAAGCTCGTTACATTGGCAGATTAGAAAGCTTAATAGAACTAAGGAATATTACTACCAAAAATATAAATAAATAATGTAATCACCTAGAGGGGGGTGAATAGGTGACTAGCTAATCTAATGGTCAATTAATGCGGAATTAAAAATTATTTATGCAAACAAAAACTTTTAAGCTAAATACACCAAGTATAACACAAGAGTGTAGCCGAATTTTCCGTGAAGAGCTCTGGACTAACTCCTCAAGATTCCTCTAAATAAGAGTTGAGGTGCCGCGTTGGCTCTCTTGGTTGAATACAAGTGTTAGCAAACAAACCCCAAGCATATAACAATTAAGCACACAATATATCAAGCATATAAAGATAAAGACAAATAAGAGATAGAGAGAGAGAGAGCAATCGCATACACGGGAGATTTGTTTCGAGGTTCGAACACACTTGCTCTCCATCCCCGCAACACTATGAAGGAATTCCACTAAAATCGATTCCACCAGATCACTTGGTGCCGCAACACCTACAAGCTCTTTGGACTCTCTAGTCCCTCTCTTGTTCCCGCAAGAACAACACACCACAAGCCCACTAGCTTGCCGAGGCCACACCTCTACAATGAGCTCTCACTAGAACTCGAAACACCCGCGAGCACACAAGTCCGCCTCCTCAAAGCAAAGATGAAGTCTTTGGTGATCACAACACTTTGATCACCTAAAAACAATCTCACAATAACTCTCCTATAGGATGGATATATCAATGGAATGCTCAAGTGTTTGTGAGAAAACTTGGATTGAATGTGGTGGTGAAAAACTCAAGAAAATCACTTTTGAAAACTCTTGATAAACTCTCCTTTTGAATGGAAGTATTTGGCTCAAATACAAGTGGAGAAAACCTCTTAATAGAGTAGGAAAAACTGGTACAAAAACCCACTTAAAATCTTGTTGAAAACAGCCCATGATAGCCCATTTAAATAGGCCATCAAAAACTAACCGTTGGGCTTAATCTTCAGCCTGGACGGCTGTCGGTCGACCGGCCCGGTCGATTGCCAACGGTCGGAAATTTGACCGTTGGAACCTCGGTCGACCGGTCCGGTCGATCGTGGCCTGGAACAGAGAGCAGATCTCTCTGCTGGTCGACCGGCCCGGTCGACCGGGGCTTTCCAGAGAGCAGAGCTCTCTGGACGGTTGACCGGGTCGGTCGACTGGCCTTCCAGCCAAACCTGGCGTGCACGTTTGTGCACGTCGGTCGACCGACTCCTAGCGCGGTCGACCGGCCCGGTCGACCGGCAGAAGCTAGAAACATGGATTATGAGAATTGAAAACTAGGCTTTTTGACTTAAATAAAATCCCATATAAAATCTCTAAAAATCTACAAAAATAGTTTCAGTATTATACTTTGAAATAAAAATATGTTTGAGTAAAATCAAGACATGTTACAAACATTTGGAACTATTTTTGTAACTTAGAAATTTTGGCATAAAACAAAAACCGTATTTTTCCAAATTGGTTTTCCAAAATTTCTCCAAATACAAAAACAAGATATTTTAAACACTTTTAAAGTATAGAGTGTATGGATATGATCCACTACACATACATGATGAAATATGTATATTTTTGACAATAAACACTAAAAATAGTTTTGGTTAAAGACATGTAGATATTAAACTCCAAAAACTAAAACGGTATTTTTCCAAAATGAAAACTCTTTTGTATTTTTTCAAAATAAAAACTCTTTTATGAAAACACATCTAAATCTTGTGTGTGAGTGTATATGGTATACTTGAGCAATCCACCAACTATTCTATTACATTTTATCTAAAAATAAAATCTTATAAAAATAAACCTAGACACAAGTCTCCTTTTGAAGGGCTTCACTTGAAGTCTTCTTCTCCTTCTTGACCTGGTCCAAACTTTGATCCAAAGAGCTAGACTCCTCTTGAGTACTTGATGTGGTCTTGATGCACAGGCTTTTGAATCAACACGTGCTAGCTTCAAAACTTGACTTTAAATCCTTTATTGAAGCTAAACACCTACTAAGATCTTGATCACAAATATGAGACTAATTAAACACAAGATCATTAGTACTATAACTACATGAGTTAATCATCATCAAAACTAGAGTGATGGGCCTTTGGGCCAACAATCTCCCCCTTTTTGCTTTGAGGAGGCGGACTTGTGTGTTCGCGGGTGTTTCGAGTTCTAGTGAGAGCTCATTGTAGAGGTGTGGCCTCGACAAGCTAGTGGGCTTGCAGTGTGTTGTTCTTGCGGGAACAAGAGAGGGACTAGAGAGTCCAAAGAGCTTGTAGGTGTTGAGGCACCAAGTGATCCAGTGGGATCGATTTTAGTGAAAATCCTTCATAGTGTTGAAGGCGGTGACGTAGAGCAAGTGTGCTCGAACCTCGAAACAAATCTCTCATGTTTGCGTTTGTTCTCTTTTTATCTCTTACTTGTCTTTATATCTTGCATGCTGATATTGTCTTTATCTTTATATGCTTGATATATTGTGTGCTTAATTGTTATATGCTTGGGGTTGTTTGCTAACACTTGTATTCAACCAAGAGAGCCAACGCGGCACCTCAACTCTTATTTAGAGGAATCTTGAGGAGTTAGTCCAGAGCCCTTCACGGGGAATTCGGCTACACTCTTGTGTTATACTTGGTGTATTTAGCTTAAGAGTTTTTGTTTGCATAAATAATTTTTAATTCCGCAATAATTGACCATTAGATTAGCTAGTCACCCATTCACCCCCTCTAGGTGATTACAATTGGTATCAGAGCCAAGTGCTCTTGATTTGGGTCTTACAACCTAGAGTTAAAGATCCTCTTTTATAGCTAATCACAATATTTATACACAAACATGGATTTCATATCACCTCCCACCTTTGACATTCTTAACATCCAAACTTGGAAGGTTAAGATGTCTATGTTCCTCAAAGGCCTAGGCATTCATGTTTATCTTGCTACCATTAAAGATTCATATGTTAATAATAGCAAGTATATTGAGGCTAACTCAAAAGCCATTTATGCTTTGAAAAGTGCCCTAAACAATGATTATTTATGTAGGGTTGCTAATCTTGACTCGGCTTTTGTAGTATGGAACACCATCATCTCCCTTGGCGAACAATATTATGCGGGGAGCGACTCGGATATTGGAAGTGAAGCTTCCAATGTATGCTACATGGTCCAAGGGGATAACTCCCTTGAGGTAAACACTGAATCCGAGTTAGAAGAGGATGTTGATATGTCCTATAATGAACTTACATTTTTTTGTCAACAACTTCTAGAAAAATATGACATGCTTAAAAAGGATAATAAGAAAATGAAAAACAAATTTGATGCCTTGTTAAATGAAAAAGATTCTTTACAAGATAAATTGGAATGTTTTTTAAAAGAAAATGAAAGTTTGAAAAATGAAAATATTTCCTTGCTTTCTAAATTGAATGATCTTTGTGAAGGAACACTTCCTTGAAAAATAAAATTGTTTTGGTGAAAAAACAAAAAGAAGTTGCTTTGCAAGAAATTAACTCTTTTAAAAGAAAAATGGTTGAAAAAGAAAAAGTTAATGTTTCTAAAAAGAAAAAGTTTGTTGATCATGCTTTTCATGCTACTACTAAAAATGAAGTTAAAATTTTGAAAAATAAAATAGATTGTTTGAGCTCAACTTTGAGCAAATGTGCATTTAACCATTCAAGATTGAAATCCTTGTTTCAAAAGAAACAAGCTCCACATATTCATGTACCTCACCCACAACATGCTTATGCACATTTTTCACGCCATGATCATTCTCATTCTCATGTACATAGTAGAGTGTACAAGTGTACACATTGTGGCCGCAAAGGTCATTTAGCAAAATTTTGTTATGATAAGATAAATGCTTTAAATTTTGCTAATAAGAATGTTTGGGTTCCTTACAATGCTAACCCTCATGGACCCAAAAGAAAATGGGTACCAAAATCCCCACCTTTGTATTTGATGTCGGTGCGGGCTCTCACAAAACGTGAGAGAGTTGGTGCCTTGATGGTGGATGCACATGGACTTGATGGACATACATTTGATGCACTGCTATCAAGGAGGTTTGGTGGGACTACCACCATGTTTTGGAGACTTAGAGCATAGTTCTTGAGTTTAGTAACTATCTCTAAACTCCTATTTTATTTACATGCTTTTATAATTGCTGATTTTTTTGGCATGTTTAAGTTTTGTGATCATGCTTTGTATTTCTTATGGTAAATACTTGTTTAGATGTAGTTGTTATCAAAACTTGTGTATATACGTGTACAAGTATTGAGCAACAATTTGATTCATATACGTTTGTATTTCATTGTTCATTTGTACTCACTACATGCACATGTATAGCCTAGTTTTGATGATTTCCTCATTTACACTTGTTTTGCCTATTTTTGTGTATTGTTTGCTTCATATATATGCAATTTTATTCAAATCTAATAAATATACATGTATACCCTATGAGTCTCTTGCCTTCATGCAAATTATATCATAGACTCATTTTAGTTTAGGATATGTATGTATATTATTAGCTTTGGATAAATCATACATATACCTAGAAGTTTGTTTTTAGATGAAAAATGAATTTTTATGATTTTCATCTTTATATGAAAAATGAATTTTCATGTTTTTCACTTGTTTGATTAAATGATATTTGTTTTAAGCTTCATTGATTATCTTTATGGAAAATGCTAATTACATGATTCTTGTACACTCGCACTTTATTCATGACTTTGTTTCATGATTATTTTTGAGCCTTATAGATTTCGAGTGTCAACCTTTATGTATTTAGTATGTTTCATGATAGACATATAATTTGGTTTCATGTTTTGAAGGATCTTTAACTAGTTTTTCAAAAATTAATTTAACTAGTTATTTATTCTTCAAATGGTAGTGTTTTCACAATAAAATATTTTTAACCTCCTATTTTTGAAAACCCCTATCAACCCCTTTAAGGGCGGACGGATGGGCGAGCATGCCTTGTATGCCTTATTAAAAATCTTATATCTTATGCATAAAAAAAGGATGGTTATTATGAGTTATATACTTAATTTACATCATATTTTCAATTGGTATCTCAATTGATATTTTTTGTATATACTCATATTTTGTTTTCTATATATGTATGCTTCATTTCATATAATATCAATTTCTATTGGTATTCTCTTTTCATACATATATATGATTTGTTTGTGCTTGAATTGTAAGATATTTACATATTTAAAGCACAAAGGATGTTTATACTAAGCTTGAATTAAATCTTGATTTCAATTGATTTCTCAATTGGTATTTTTTTTATAAGCTTATGTATTATTTTCAATAGGTATTTTTATTGATATCATAATTTACAATAAACTTCAATTGGTATCTATTTAATTTAATTGGTATCCATGTATTTCAATTGGTATCAATATGTTTCAATTTCCAATTGGGTTTAAATTTCATCTGGTATCAATATGTTTCGATTTCAAATTTTCAATTTCAATTGATATCATAAATTCCCTATGGTATCTATATCTTGTGATATCTTGATTTGTTGATTTAAAAAGAATTCAAAATTTGTATTGTTTATTTACAATTAGTATCTTAAAAATTTTGTTTATTTACAAAGGTATCTCAAAATGTGTATTAGTACCTTGAGTAAATTTCTTAATTTGTTTTAAGTAATTATCAAAAATTTGTCTTAAAAATATTTTGATATGTATTGCTTTTATGCAAGGGGAGCTTAACATCTCTTCTACATATAGATTCATGTTGAGTGTATCTTATATTGAGGAGCTTGATAACTCTTCTTTATGCGATACATGTGTGTAGGGGGAGCTTCACATCTCCTCTTATGCATTGCATATTATGCGTTATGTGAGTTAGGGCTTGTCATTCCTTCTTCATGTAATGCATATATGTAGGGAAGTAAACTTAGCGTCTTCCTCTTCATGAATGTATATCGCATATATCTCTTTATTGATTTGTTTGATTTCACCCCGTTATTGATTTTTGTTTCGGAAAAAAAGGGGGAGAACATTGTTTGTGTTTACTTTAACCCCTTTGTTGATTATTGACAAAAAGGGGGAGAAGTATTTTAGTATATATGCATGTTTTTCCTTGCTTTATACATAAAGGGGGAGAAGAATTTTTGTCTATGCATACTACTTTTGTTTGGAAAAAGGGAGAGAAGAATTTGATGAGTTTTATGCTTGATTGGCATGTTTATCTCCTTATGTTTGCATACATGTTTGTTTATTTACGAGCTTTAATTGAATATATATTTGTTTATTGTTAAGCATGAGTTAAGGGGGAGCTTCTTTGAAGCTTTACTTTAATCCATGCATATATAACTCCATGAGTTTTATCATTATTAAAACTAGAGTGATGGGCCTTTGGGTCAACAAATAAGGCATAAGAGTTAAAGTTAAAGAACCCTTAGTCAAAATTTCACGGTCACGAAGGTGCGTATGACTTGAGATAAAGTAATAGACTAGATGAGAAATACAATTTGGCTCCTTACTTTGATTTATAACACGTATTTGAATAGAGACAAAGTTTAAGAATGAAAAATTCAATTTTTTTATAACTTATAGGTTACTTGAACTCTTACAATAATACCTCACATATTTTCTCTCTTTTCAAAATGCTTTTTAGAAAATACTGACACTGTTCTCTTCCTTTACGGATTTTGTGGGTGTAATCCACTGAAAACCCTCACGAGACAAAACTCGTCCTCTAGGAGTAACCTAGAGGTTTAATGACTTGTTGCACACGCTATGTGCAATCGAGTGACCTGCTAAAGTGGTCCAAATAATTTCCTAGGATTAGTTTTGATATTTTACTCAAGGGGGAGCAAAAGATTAGTGTGGGGGTGTAATCGGTCACTGATATTGTATATACATTGTCATATTCTTATATTTATTATCAAATAAACTATGTTATTTAGTCTTATTTTTATTTAATAATCAGTAGGTCCTTTATTAATGGAGGTGGAAGAAAATTGAGCCCAAAAGCCTGCTTTAATTATGATTTAAATCTTAATTAAGGAGGAGATAAATATTCAGGAGGATATAGATGATTCCGTATATCAGGGAGGATCAATTCAAATAAAGTCAGTCGATTCGAATTTATATGAATCTAAATCGGTTAGCTTGAGGATCACCGAAGATCAGATTAGAACCATAGCCCAACAGTAAATCCTGTCAGATAAAAGGGGATGAAATCACACGCTATCAATATCTGCCCCTGGATGTGGCCAAACGACCACATCTAGGCCGCAGAAACGCAGCCAAAGCCATATTTTCATGGCCAAGTGATGGAGATAAGGGAAGCATTTTCTCTCTTATCTCTTCACTCTTCTCCCCTCTGGGTTTTTGCTTATAAAAGGCAGAGAGTTTACTGAAGAAGGAACCGAAGAGTAGTTTAATTTTTAGCTTTATTTTAGGATTTAAGGTCATTGTTAGAGCATTTATGTTAAGTTGTATCTCATTTTTATTTTTGTAGTTCAGTTCAGAAATAAGTGAGAACGAGAAAGAGTGATTGTAATCCGACATTGAAGTGACATCAATAAAGATTCAAGATCTTCCTCTTCTCCAAACTATCTGGTATGTCATATTTGTTTTATATGCATTATTTTACATCGATCATGAGTAGCTAAGCATTTTTTTTGGGTTCGCTAATCTATCTCTTATACCCCTCTTCTCTTGACTAGTTTTCATGAAAGCAACCCCACTTGAATCATTAGTATACCTAAGTCAAGCTCTGTTCTTGAAGGCACATAAGGAGGGTTGTTAAACTTTAAACATTTATTTTAAAAACACAACTATTTCTAAATCATTTTTATTCCATACTTGCTTCCTCGCTTGATGGTTTAACATTCTATTTTTAATATTGTGTAAAGAAAACTTTTCAGTCTTTAAAACAAAACTATCTTATTTGTTTTACTTAAACACTCAAAGGAGACTTTGTGTTTTGCCTATGACTAGAGTGAGGCATTAAAACTTTCTTAAGAAAATTAAATAGTTGAGTTGAAGATTAGCGAGCCTAGATCTTTTTCATAATTTAAATCACAATAAAACAACTCTCAAAGCATTTGCTAAAAAATCATCTTCTCCAAAACCTTCTCTAAAATTTCAAGTTTTCTTTAAATCACTTCTCTACTCTCCATTTTCTTTTCAACTTAAAAAAAACACCAACACTAATCTTTATTTTTAAAATATAACATCGAAATGCTTTTATCGCATTCTTTCTCGTGGACACGACCCGTTAGTCCAAAGCTACATGGTAATTCTCGCTGCTTTACCAGCAATCACAAACAAACAAACAAATAAAGAAAAAGAAAAAAATAAGTTTATGCTAGGATTGACTTAGACCTAGACGACTCCTAGCTAGTTAGACTGTCCACGAGGATACCTTGTAGAAATCTGACCACAAGTTAATTGGCCAGGTAGGGGTAAGACCAGTGGGAGGTATCTGTACCGGATCAACGACCCTAATTATGCCAAACCACTGTTCTTCGAGGTTTCGCTTCTCAATCCCCAATCTTGAACACAGGTAACAACTTTTTCCTTAGGTCAATCTCTTAAATGAGTCTGAGATGTCCATAGGGGCCAACGTCTATCAATTTTTAAATTAGGCTTGAGATTGTGAGTGTTTGAAAAATTATTTTTGGGCTAAGGAAGGGTGATAAAATCCCCTTCTTATCTTGTTTATTTGGGTTTTGCCATTATTATTGATTTTGTGCAAGTGTACAAAATATATTAAATAAGATTTACTCAAAACAAATAAATTAGCCAAAGAGTTGGTCCTATTCTATATGCAATGCTTACGTACCTTGCTCTAGCACTCTTCAATAGTAATTTAAATGAAACGTAAAGACACGTGCCTAAAATGCAAAAGTTTAAATCAATTTTAAATTTGCAACATGCTTTTTACTGTTAGTTTATTAGCAGAATCTTAGTGATGGCACACAAGAAAAATAATATTTGCAGAGAACTAATTTTTTCCAAAGCAAGAAACCCAGAAAAAAATCTGTTAGTAGTTCACTCAATCCTATCGCGAAAATGCGGCAAGTTTGAGGGTACTTGTCTCTGCTTTTTAGAGCAGAGGCCCAAGATCACTTATATGTTTCTACAATTCTTGTTTTCTTGATTTCAAAACCAGTACCCTGAAACAAAGCAGAAAAGTTAACAAAAACGTGAAATCAAACTGTTCCCATCCCCTGCAATGGCACCAAAATTTGATTGCAATACGGTGCACAAAAGGTGTTATTTTGAAAAGTGTGTGTGCTTTGACTTCCTTGATACTTCTGTTATAACATAGAGGCTAAAACGGGTCAAATCCACAAGGCCGGGAGGTGTTAGAAGCTTTCACGGTATATTCCCATGTGTGTTAAAGTTTCTTCAATGTTTTAAAAAATGAAAAGAAAAAAAATAAAGAATGGAAAGAGAAGGATGCGGTGAAAGCAATGAAGTAGGAAATATAAAAAAGAATGTATTTGTGATTTTTGTACTTATTTCTAAAACAAAGTTAAAAGAAAAGAAACTCATGGCTACTAACTACTAATGACTCCACTAACCATGCTAACCTCTTAGTGATAATTGCCTCACATGTATCCTTAGCCATCACTAGTCTTTGATTTAAGAGCGTTTCAAAGAATGACCCATAAGATCACTTTCACATTCAACTCAACAACAAGTGCAAGTTACACTTAAACCATCAAAACTAAACTAGAGTAAGTATAGAATAAAGTAATATTAGCTTGTTAGAGAGTTAGATGTTAGAGTGTTAAAATTCATAATCATGAGCCCAATGGCTCTTGCAAGAACAGGACCAAGTAGAGGTTATTAGATTCATGTGGATTATCAAGTAAGGAGTTTGCAAGTTAGTAGTTAATTGCCATGAGAGAAAATTAGCTAAGCATGTAAAAAGAGTTAGAGAGAAGAAAATAAGTAGAGATAAAGAGAAAACCTTTCATAGAGTGTCACCCTCCTTTACAAGCACTTTTGCTTTCATCCTATGTACTACACTCTTCCCTATTACATGATCTACAAGAAATGAAAAATATAAAAGAAGAAAAAGAAGAACAATTAATATAAACTAAAGAAAGAAAACTATCCTAAAAGCTCTTTTCCCTTTATTTTCTGAAAACCAGGGGTATTTATAGGCTAAAGGGGGCATGAAAGCGCATCACGGGGCCACGCGTCGAAACCCGACACATGGCCCCACCAGAAGGCCGCGAATACGTGGCTTTTCTTTTTCCATGTTTCCACGGCTTTTCTGGGGCCGCGCGCATCGCGCCAGGGTATGCAACCTCTTGCTGCACACCATTCTTTATACCTTATGTTGTTTTGCCTGAATCTGCTAGATTTGGTAGATAGGCTTTCAAAAGTCAATGGCTATATTTAGGCTCTAAAAATCACCAAATAAATGGGATTTTTGGGTTTCTTCTTCATTTCATGCCATGGACCTAGAAATATACAAGGGAGGCGTTATTAATAGAATTTAATATTGAATAAATATGAAGATGTGGTATGAAATATGCAATTTTGGAGACTAATCAAGAATCTCAGTCTCATCTTCTATATTTATTCTAGATTCTCATTATTATTGCTTTAAACTCATTATGCCAAGTTATTGATTGATAATACTTTAAAATATATAATTACATAGAGTCTTCTATTGTATTATCCATTTTGATTCTATAACTGGGCCTATTTTAGTTCTCCTATTATCTTAAAAAACAAAATCTATTGTCATACTCTTTGTTATGTGCCTCAAGATAAAGGTGGCATGAAAATCCAAGATCGGGGAGTATCTTGGTGGTTTGTAAATCTAAGGTTGGATAGCATCTTGGTGGATTGAAAATCCAAGCTCAAGGAAGAGTCTTGATAGTTGTAATCCCTGCTTCAAGGAGAAGCTTTTCAGTGGATTTACAAATCCTAAAGAGGAGACCTCTAGGTGGTGGATGTAGGGGAGTTTCCTAAACCACCCTAAAATTGCTTGTGTTCACTCTACTGTTATTATTGTTATTTATCTGTTATGAATTTACTGTTACATTACTGTATTTTGTTCTCTGTTGCTTCTACCACCAAACTGTTTATCCTACTATCAGATTGGGCGATCCTACCAGTTTGCCTTCTTTTACAATTTATCATATAACTAGTATATATAATTTTTAATTACCGTTGACCCTATTCACCCCCTTCTAGGGTCCCATATACTTTTAAAGGAATTCTCATCACTCTTGAATCAATCATAGACGTTTGAGGTTCATGAACTCAAGAAGATCTCCCTCAAACTTGATGATCGAAAACTAGCCGATGGTATGCACCAAAGCATGTTGGATCGTCCAACAAATAACCCTCCGCACCACCTCCACCTTCATCAGATAATCCTCATCCACCACCACCTCCTCTTTCAAAAAATTCTCGCCATAACCCCCACCACTAACTCAAGCACCTCCAATTCAATCACCCCAACTGCTATTACCCCCATATCAACACCCTCATATCAACCATATTAAAATCAATCACACCCAAATCACCCATATCAAACCCTACACCACAAAACTACCCTCTACAATGTCTCCAAATTGATGACTTCTCCGACGAGGAGTTCAACAAACCCACATTTCAGTATGACGACGTTGGAGATGATGACCTAGATTACGGAAGGCATGGAAGGTTTACTAATTCTAATCCAAATAGAAGAGGCAGATTTCTTGACCCCACAATAGAAAGGCTAGAAACCTTACCCTAATCATGGTAAGAAAAGAGGATATCCAAATCCTCAGCAGCACAAGATGAATGTTGACATCCCCTCTTTCAGCGGGAACTTGATATAGAATCCTTTCTAGATTGGATTTATGAGGTGGATAAATTTTTTTTGACATGGCTTATGTTCTCATGGAGAACAAGTCAAATTTGTGGTGTACAAACTTAAGGGAGGAGCAGCTGGATGGTGGAACCAATTGCAAATCTTATGAAGGCGTCAAAGGAAGCAACCCGTGATGACATGGAGGTACATGAAGCAACTCTTATAAGGTAGATGCCTTCCACTCGACTATGAACAAATCCTCTATAATCAATTTAAGCAATGTAGGTAAGATACGGGGAATGTGACAACATACATGGAGGAGTTTAATCACCTTGTGTTATGATGGGATTTGTTACTAACAGATGAGAAACATACTTCAAAGTATATCCACGGGTTAAAATATCCCATCCAAGAGCGTGTGGCCTTCTAAGATTTACACTCGGTCGACGAAGCCCAAAACAAGGCCATGACGGTTCAAAAGTTGTAGAACAAGGCCTTACCCTTCAAGAACACAGCGGAAAGGACATCCGGTGGCACAAGAACTAAGCAAGATTTCAAATGAGCGAACGACCTCCAGCCCGTAAAGTGATTGATGCCCTGATTGTAAAATGGAAGTGAAAGGAATCACCGTGCAGCTTTGGGCTAACAGGTCGTGTCCACGAGGAGGAATGCGATAGAAACTTTTCGGTGTTTTTGTTAAGTAACAAAGAATGAAATTGTTGTCTTTCTTTTAAGTTGAAAAAGAGAATGGAGAGAAGGGAGATGATTAAAAGAAAAATTGTAAATTTAGAGAAGGCTTTGGAAAAGGTGATTTTTTATAAAGCTTGAAGAGTGATTTGTTATTTTTTAATATACGAAAAAGATCTGGGCTCATTATCTCACTACTCAACGATGTGTTCTTCTCTTGAAATCCTAAGTGCCTCAACTTGATCATAGGCAAAAACATAAGATTGAGTTTAGAAAGTTTTAAGCAAAGCACATAAGATAGTTTGGAAAAGTAAACTCTTTTCTTAAGAAATCAACTTGAATTGAATGTTAAATCATCAAGTAGTTCAAGTATGAGATAAAAATAAGTCCAAGAAACATTTTTTAAAAGAAGTAGAAGTTTAAAAATTCAAACCCATCCTCATGTGCCTTCAAGAACACTTTCAACAAGAAAGGCTTAGTTTAGGCATGCAAATGATTCATTGGGTTTTTTCATCAAAAATCATTTAAAAAGAAGAGGGATCGGAGAGAGGAGTAATAGTGAGCCCAAAAAATGAAATTAGCTACTCATGGAAGACGAAAAAAAAATGCACCTAAATAAAGCAAGTCAAACCGTGAAATGGAGTGAAAGAAGAGAAAGCTTGATCCTTTTATTGATGTCATTTCAATCTTCAGAATACAATCACTCAATTCCTCTCTCTCACTGGTATTTGAACTGAACTACAAATTACAAAACAGAGTTACAACTTCTATGCTATCTAACTAAGAGCCTAAAATCTTAAAATAAAAAGAAAAACTAAATCTAAGTTTCGGTCCCTTTTTCTATACAAAACCCTGCCTTTTATAGGCAAAATCCCAGAGGGAAAGGAGTGAGGAGATAAGGGGAGCAAACGCTCCCCTTATCTCCACCAACAAGCCGCGAATCTGCGGCTCTGTGGATCCGCGGCCAGGATGTGGCCAAGTGGCCACATCCTGGTGGAGATACGGTTGGCGTGGGCTTAGACTCCCTTTTGTCTTGGTTGATTCACTGTTTCAACTCCTGGATTTGACGAAACGATCTTTGATTGTTGGCTTTAACCACTTGATTGGGAAGATCCATTTCAACCGGTTTTCAACCTCTTTGATTTGCCAAGATCTGCCCTGATTTCTTGATTTCAAATTTATTCTGAATTAAATTAGAATTTGATGGGCTTTTGGGCTCGTTTCTCTTTCCTATTCTTTAGCAATGGGCTTGCATTTTATAAAGAAAAATAGGACTTATTAATATAATTTATTTAGATAATAAGCATGAAAATGTGACGATATGTATGCAATATATGTGACCGATCATGCCCCTCTAGCAAACCCGATGACGCCATCTGCCCCCACTTCAAAGGACAAGGAGAATCTATATGCCAAGCCCGGGGTTGGCAAGTATTACAGGTATGGCGAACACGGACACAAGTCCAAAGAGTGCCTGAAGAGGAGGCCCGTCAATTTGGAAGACTATGAGGACGAAGATGAGGTACCAATCGAGACTGAGCCGAAAGATTCAGATTTTGTCAAAAAATAAGGAGAAGTAGCCACTTGCATGATCCAGCAGTTGCTATGAAACCAATAGAACCCTGACATCACACAAAGGCATCATATTTTATTACTCAAAGTGTTTGGTAAAGAATAAGGTGTTCAATCTCATTATCGACAATGGCAGTTGTGAAAATATTGTCTTACCGCATTGGTGGACTATTTGAAGTTTGAGACAAAGCCACATCCCTACTCATATACCATTGGGTGGATCAAGAAGGGAACCTATATCCAGGTAATGAATCTTTATCGCGTCCTTATCTCAATTTGTAAGTTTTATCAAGATTCGGATACTTGTGAAGTTATTGATATGGATGCATGTCACATAATATTGGGACGTCTATGGTAACATGACGTCAATGCTATCCATCGAGGTAAGAGGAACATTTACATGTTCACTTTGGAGGGTAAAAGAATTGCCTTGAAGCCAATACCTCCACCACCAAAGCCGACTAAATGAGGAGAGCCAAAGTTCATATGCATATGCGACTGAGGCGAGTTCTTGGTGGCGTCCAAGGAGACAAAGCAATAATTTGCTTTAGTAGTCAAAGAAGAAATCAACGCACCAATTGAAGTTCTTGAGAAGATGAAGCTGATGCTAGAAGAATTTCAAAGAATAGTTCATAATGAGCTCCCGGACGAACTACCGCCCATGAGGGATATCCAGCACCACATTAATCTGATCCCCGGAGCGAGTCTAATGAATTCTAAAGAGAGTGGAGTTCTAAAGGAAAAGGTAGAAGAATTGATTCAGAAGGGGCATATTAGAGAAAGCATGAGTTCATACGCAGTACCAGCCCTTTTGACGCCAAAGAAAGTAGAAAGTTGGCGCATGTGCTTGAACAGCTGAGCCATTAACAAGATCACTATCCGATATTGATATCTGGTACCTCACCTTGATGATATGTTGGATCAATTAGAAGGGTCTTGCATGTTTTTGAAGATTGATTTGAGAAGCGGCTACCATCAGATTCGCATTAGGCCGGGAGATGAATAAAAGATGACATTTAAGAATCCGGAAAGGACTGTATGAGTGATTGGTCATGCCTTTTCGACTATCTAATGCACCAAGTACTTTCATTAGGGTGATGAACCAAGTGCTTAAATCTTTCTTGGGCAAATTCGTGGTTGTTTACTTTGATGACATCGTTATCCACAGTTCGAGCGAGACCGAGCATTTGCAACATATACCAGAAAGTGTTCACCGTTCTCCAAGCAAATAAGTTGTACATCAACTTAAACAAAGTGCAACTTCATGATTACAAGCCTGACATTCTTAGGATTCATCATCAGTTTGCAAGGATTCCATGT
The DNA here is from genome assembly GCA_038442645.1 of Agave tequilana. Lineage (NCBI taxonomy): Eukaryota > Viridiplantae > Streptophyta > Magnoliopsida > Asparagales > Asparagaceae > Agave > Agave tequilana. Next base: position 163,348 of record JAVJIF010006420.1, on the reverse strand, counting down.
GGACGAAGAGAAGGTGAGGGCAATCTGAGATTGGCCCGCACCAAAGAGTGCTACTGAAGTAAGAAGCTTCTATGGGTTAGCCACTTTTTACCAACAATTCATTAACAGTTTCAATACTTTAGTAGTGCCTATGACAGGCTATTTGAAGAAGAAAGGTCTTTTTGTTTGGACTGATGAAGCTGAAAGAGTTTTTAATTCATCAAAGAGAAGCTTACAAACGCCCCGTCTTAGCTTTTTCAAATTTTGAGAAAGTTTTTGAGTTAGAGTGTGATGCATCAGAGTAGGCTTCAGAGCAGTACTCTCACAGAAAAAGAGACCTATTGCCTTCCCTTCTTAGTGAAAAGTTAGGCGCGACAAAAATGGTTTACATATGAACAAGAGTTATATGCAGTGTACCGTTCATTGAAGTCATGAGAGAGCTATCTTATAGCTAGTGACTTCATTTTTTTTTTCAGATTATCAATCACTCCAACACTTCAACGGCCAAAAGCACATAAACAAGATGCATATAAGGTGGGCATTCTACTTGAGAAATATAATTTTGTGATCCGTCACAAATCTAGAGTAGATAACAAAGTTTTCGATGCTTTGAGTCGAAAAGTTTTGCTGTTGATCTCATTGAAAATACACCTAGAGGGGGTGAATAGGTGTAATGCTAATCTTATGGTCAATAATGCAGAAATACAATAATAAAATGAATGATGCAAATAATCAACTCAAATCAAGAAGTAAAGCTGGATTTCTTATGAAAGGCTCTAGAACTTCTCTATATTCTTCTAGACAATGAGTTGAGCTGCTCAATAGCCTTCTTGATTAAGAGAGTGAAAACTGACAAGTAAATATGATACTATAAATGAATAGCAAATGGAAATGAATGTAAAACACAAGAGAGAAAGCAATTACAAAAACAAATGATTTGTTTCGAAGTTCGAGCACCAAGTTCTACGTCCCCGCTTTCACCGCGTGAAGGATTTCACTATCCACTAAGGATCTTTTCACAAAGGAGCTCCACAAAAGAACTACAAATGTTTACACAAGACAAAAATGCAAAATTTCAACTCTCAATCTGTACACAAGAGGTAGCACAAAGCCAATGAGATTTATAAGTTCTTGGTGATCACAAAGATTACTAACAATCTCTTTTACAAATTCCTATAGTATTTGATATGAGATGGAACTCAAGAAGTTTGTGAAAGAGAAAATTAGTTGAAATGAATCAATTAAGAGCTAAAAGCTTGCAGAAAATTGATTTTGAAATGAGAGCACTTGAAGAAAGAAAACTTGGAATCTTTTCTTTTGAATAAACTTGATTTTCAAATATTCTCAAAAAAATCTTAGTAATCCTCTACAAATGAACCATATATAGGCAAATGATAAAATACTGTTAGAAGAGCCTATCAGGTCATTAGGGAAGAGATTAGACCTAAAAAGTGTGAATATACCCGTTTGAAAAAAAGTAAAAAAAAAAATCAGATTTTAGAAAACTAGCTGTTACTGTAGCTTTGACAGAACTTCGGTCAACCGGCCGGTCGACCGGTAGTTCAAAGATTTAAACTATCTGTTGATGTCGGTCGACCGCCCAGTCGACCGATCTCAATCGAGACCAAACTAGTACCAGTCGGCCGACCGCCCCGTCGACCGCTAGGTTTGCTAGTCGACCGGTCAATCGCTTTACAAACATGAACGACATACATAGGCTAAGGCCATATATAGCCCTGAGTCTGAACGATCGCCCGGTCTACCGACCTAGCCTAAAAACTTATATATAGATAAAATTTGAATATAAACTTATTTTTAAATATTTTATAATAGTTAGAAAATATTTTGGCAATACATAGGCTATGGGATACATGATAAAAATAGAACATATAAATTGAAAAAACATGGGGCATTTATCAAACATCAAACCTTTAAAATACTTAAGTGAGAAAAACTAGATATCAAAACTTGTATTTGAAAACTTGTATTTTGTGTGTGAGTTCTTGAGCATTAATGATTGAGGTAATACCTGAACACAAATATAGAATTTCAGAATTTTAAAATAGAGATGTGCAAGTGCTCAATTCTACCGCGATAGCAAGTGGCTATGAGGGTTATGATCCATAAGGAGGGACTAGCGATGGAAGCTTTTTTAGTAAGTTTTCTTTTAAGATGCAAAGGATGGTTAAAATTCTTCTTTTAGTTCTTATAAAGAAAAAGAGAAAAATTAGGTTAAAGTGAGTTAAGGAGAAAGTGGTAGAATGAGAAGGTGGAGAAAATAGAAGTGATATGTGCAAAAAATATTGAAAAAGAGTGAAAGAGATTTGGAAGATTGTGGTGTGATAATTTACACTAAAAGTTAAAAGAAAGAAATAAAAAATAATTACTTACCTCGTTTGACCAAAAGCTTACCTTGAATCTTTTGCGGCGATGTTACCTTGAAGTGGAGGCAATCAGCGCATAGCCCATAAGAGTTGGTTCTCGTCTCTTTCACATTACATCATCAAGACAAAACAAGTATGAAATGATATAGACTTGAGACTAAAATCCATCGTCATGAGCTATCAGTGGCACTCGTAAAGGCAAGGCTCTTTTGATGCTATAAGACTCACTTGGATAGCAATTTGTACGAGATTGAGTGAAGTAGAAAAGAAGAAGAAGAACACAAAAATAAAGTACATAAAAAGGTAACTATAGATTCGATTTTATAACAAGAAGAGAAAGGAAGAACAACTTACACCGGTGCCACTCTCAGCACAAGCTTCATTCTTATTCTCCTATGAAAGTCTGATCTCCTCTGAATTACATAAACGAAAATTAAAAATTACATAAAAAGAAAAACAAAAACCTAAGTTACAAACTATAAATTAGCCTAAATTCTACTCTCTGCTTGGTCGTCCCTTGGTCTCTGAAAATCTCAGTATTTATAGGCAAAACCCAACGTAGGAGAGTGTACAAAGATAGGGGGAGCAAACGCTCCCCTTAACTCCTTAACAAAGCCACAGAAATGCGGCTTTGGCCGCGTTACTGCGGCCAGGGTATGGCCAGGTGGCCACACCTTGTTGGTGGTACTCCCTGGCTTCGGATTTACTTTTATCTTCAGCTAGGTTTGCAGTTTAAGTTCGGGATTTTGACAAAATGGCCTTTGATCTTTGGCTTCAACCGATTGATTTGTGGGGATTTGTTCTAACTGGTTTTCAACCAATCTGAACCAACGTGATCTGCCCTGATTTACTGACTTCGAATTAATTCTGATTTAAATCAGAATTGATGGGCTTTTGGGCTCATTTCTCTTCCCTCTCCTTTAGTAATGGGCCTGCAAATAAATTAAATAGGAAAAAAAGCAGAGTTTATTTTATAATAAGTATGAGAATATGATAATGAATGTGTAATATTAGCGACCGATCACACCCCATACCTATCTTTTGCTCGTCCTCGAGCAAAATAACTAAACAAAAATTATTAGACCACTTTCGCAGGTCACGCGATTGCACTGAGCCTGTGCAACAAGCCGTTAAACCTCTACGTTTCCCCTAGAGGACGAGTTTTGTCTCGTGAGGGTTTTCAGTGGATTACACCCACAAAATCCGTAAAGAAAGAGAAAAATGTTAGTATTTTGAAAACACATTTGAAAGAAAAATATTTGAAATATTATTGTAAGTTTAAGTAACTTATAAGTTATAGGAAAACTGAATTTTCATTCCTAAATTTAGTCTCTATTCAAAAATTTGTTATCAATCAGAGTCAGGAGTCAAATTGTACTTCTCATCTAGTCTATTACTTTACCCTAAGTCATATGCACCTTGTGACCGTGAAAATTTTGATTAAGGGTTCTTTAACTCAAACTCTTATGCCTTATTTATTTTTTTATTTTTATTATATTATTATTTTATTTTATTTTTAGTGGTATTATTCCTTAATTCTATTAGGCTTTCTAGTCTGCCCATGTAACGAGCCTTTAATCGGTGTCTCCCAAACAAAACAGTCTTAGGGCACGGGTGAGAAAACACCCCAAGGACTTAAGGACTCGAGCAAATAAGGCCACAAAACTAAGGATTTTATTATATGAACCGCTTTTAGGCGTGAATACTTATGCTTTATTAGGCACAAATGCCCAACTTAATCAGAGGATTTATATATATATATTTTCTTAAACTTATTTAATCATCTTTCGCATAAATACCAAGGCTTACTTAGGCCAAAGCACCTAGCTAATCAATAACTAGATTTGTTCATCTTTCATAGATATATTTTTTCTTTTTTTCTTTTTTTATAAGGCATAAGAATCTTTATTTTTGAACCCTAAGTGTGTAAGTGTATAAGGTGTGCATATTTCTTCAAGGTAAAGATCAAGACTAAATTACTTTCACAAACTTCTTCCTATCCTTAGGAATCAAACAAATAATCTTATTTTGACCAAGTATAAGAAATCCTAATTATGATTCTCCTATTCCTTAAAATTGACTTAATTTCTTACAAAAAATATGTCAAAATATTGTTTCTATTTTCAAAAAGTTTTTAAAAGTAAAGAAAATGTTAATAATTTTTTATTTTCTTTTTTTTATAAAAGAAAAAAATCTAAGTTATGTTAGACCTTACCCCACACCTATCTCATGCATTGTCCTCAATGTATGAATTAATGCATAGATGCATGAAAAAGAAGAAAGGGAAGGAAAATATTACCTTAAGTGGTGGTTCCAGTGGTGGTCTGATTGGTCCACGAAATGCGACCCAATCGAATTTTCGTAGAGTTCGGAGGAACCCATCAGAAATCTCTCTTATATAACCCATTAAAATGATGTATATATGAACGGTATTTATTAAAAATTTAACCCCATCTAATTTTCAAATTTCATAATTAATTTCGGAGTCAATTTTGTCAACCGCCTTGTCCCAAAATGGAGTGTGAAAAGATGGAATGATTGACTTGGACTTGGGAAGTATGGGAACTAATACTGACTCAGGAAAGTGACTTAAGTCAAGTAAAGGTTCAGGAGTCGAGATCGATTTAGGAAGTGGGTCCAAATCAAGAAGTTAAAACTCAAGTCCACATTCATTCCCCATAATGGAATGTGACTTAATATTGGTGATTCAAGTTCTAGAAAGACAGGTGTGGGAATCAAAACTGACTCTAAAATATTACTCAAGTTGGGTAATAAAACAGGAGTCAATATTAATTCGGGAATTTGAACTGGATCACAGATTTGAGACTAGGTTACATTTCTCATTGAGTTCAATTTCATAAAAATAAGAACTTGCCAATTTGTCATTGGGACTTTCAAAAGCATGAAATATGTCAAGTTCAATATGATGATCATAAAAGATTGGTGATTCAATTTCATGAGGAATTGGCACAGGATCCAATGTTGACTCGGGAAAAAGATTGAAATCAGGTGAAGACACCAAAGTCATTATTGAATCAGGAAGTAGAATTGAATCATCAAGTTGAGGTTCAGGATCATATTCATTCTCAAGTTCAATTTCAGGAAAGGGATAGCTTGCCAAACTGTCAATGTCATTTTCAAAATTTAGAGTTTGGACAAGTTCAAATGGTTGTACTGAAATGGAATCTTGTTTTCTAAAACAACATGACTCTTCGGCTCAACAGAATGGTTAGCGACATCAGAAATGGTCAAAGGGTGAGACTGGAGAGTTGGGCCATCATATCTATGTCATGATTATGAGCGATTTGAGCCTGAGTCATGGCTTCAAGCATCTTTCATAGTTGATTGGTTCATCGTTTCTTGAAAAGATGAAGTGTTGTTTTGAAATTTGTGATAAAATTGTGAGTCCGTCAGATCTTGTGATTGTTGCTTAGACTCACGCATACTAATTTTCAAGATTGATGGTTTTTTATTTTGAACTGGTGGAACTGAGTATGATTCTTGAAAATATTGTAGATAAAGTGGATAAGGAGGACAAGTTGGTTGAAAATTAGATTCGGGGGAGGTGAATTCCCATTGACTCTGTGAAGAGTTGAAATTATTCTAGAAATTATGGTTATAAGATTGGGGGTATGGGTTATATTGATTCGGATAAGACCAATCCGGCACACTAGGTTAGTTAAGGTTATGATATGCTGGATTGGTAATATCCAAAAAAAAGGTTATGGTGTAATATGGATTACCATTAAAATTGGAAAAATTATTGTTATAAGCCATATCACACAATAAAACACAAACAAAGAAAAAAAACAAACAAATAAGCACACAAAATAAAAAAAAAAAAATCTAACCTAAGTTAGGGTAAACCTTAGACCTAGACGACTCCTAACTGGTTAGACCATCCACTGGGGGTATATTGCCGAATCTGACCACAAGTTAATTGGCCAGGTAGGGGCAAGATTGGTAGGAGGTATTGGCGCAGAAGCGACGGGCCTAATTAAGCCAAACCACCAGCCTTCGGGGTTTCGCCCCTCAATCTCCAACCTTAGTCACCAATTTGGCAAGAGTCAGATTCAAATCAACTTCCCCCTTAGGACAGTCTCCTATTTGAGTCCGAGATGTCCCTAGGGCCAACGTCTACTCAATTTTAGTTAGGCTTGGGTTAGTGAGTGAGGAGATTGTTTGTGGGCTAAGAGAGGGTAATGACTTTCCAACCTTATCTTGTTAATAGGACAAGCCCTTAAATCAATTAGTGCAGTGTACAAGTATATAGAAAAAAGTAACACTCAAGCAATAAAAATACAAGAATGAACCTTATACTAAATGCTATGCACACATACCTTGGCTCCAACACTCTTCAACAGTAATGTAAAATGTAAACGAATTAGACACGCGCCTAAATGCAAGTCTAAACCATTTTTAGCATTTAACAAACATCATTTTACTGTTGAGATTAGAAAGTAAGTATAGTGAGACAAACAAGGAAAATAGCTACAGATTTTTAGCTTTGCAATTCAACTAACTTGCAAAAAAAAAATACAGGTTAGTAGTTCACTTAGATTACCACTGGAATGTAGCAAATCTGAGGGCTTCTGGGCTCCGCTTTCTTGAGCAAAGTCCAGGGCCACTTATATGTCCACTGCAGCAAAAATTCTTGTTATTAAATCTGTACACCAAGAACAAAGAAGAAAGTTAACAAAAAATGTAAATCTAAAGAGAGAATAACTTGCCGTCCCTCCCCGACAACGACGCCATAATTTGATTGAGGTAATACCTGCACACAAATATGGAATTTCAGAACTTTAAAATAGAGATGTGTAAGTACTCAATTCTACCGCGATAGCAAGTGGCCATGCGGGTCGTGATCCACAAGGAGGGACTAGCGATGGAAGCCTTTTTAGTAAGTTTTCTTTTAAGATACAAAGGATGGTTAAAATTCTTCTTTTAGTTCTTGTAAAGAAAAAGAGAAAAATTAGGTTAAAGTGAGTTAGGGAGAAAGTGGTAGAATGAGAAGGTAGAGAAAATAGAAGTGATACGTACAAAAAATACTGAAAAAGAGTGAAAGCGATTTGAAAGATTGTGGTGTGATAATTTACACTAAAAGTTATAAGAAAGAAATCAAAAATAATTACTTACCTCGTTTGACCAAAAGCTTACCTGAATCTTTTGTGGCGATGTTACCTTGAAGTGGAGGCAATCAGCGCATAACCCATAAGAGTTGATTCTCGTCTCTTTCACATTACATCATCAAGACAAAACAAGTATGAAATGATATAGACTTGAGACTAAAATCCATCGTCATGAGCTATCAGTGGCACTCGTAAAGGCAAGGCTCTTTTGATGCTATAAGACTCACTTGGATAGCAATTTGTATGAGATTGAGTGAAGTAGAAAAGAAGAAGAAGAACACAAAAATAAAGTATATAAAAAGGTAACTATAGATTCGATTTTATAACAAGAAGAGAAAGGAAGAACAACTTACACCGGTGTCACTCTCAGCACAAGCTTCATTTTATTCTCCTATGAAAGTCTGATCTCCTCTGAATTACATAAACGAAAATTAAAAATTACATAAAAAGATAAACAAAAACCTAAGTTACAAACTATAAATTAGCCTAAATTCTACTCTCTGCTTGGTCGTCCCTTGGTCTCTGAAAATCTCAGTATTTATAGGCAAAACCCAACGTAGGAGATTGTACAAAGATAAGGGGAGCAAACGCTCCCCTTAACTCCTTAACAAAGTCGTAAAAACGCAGCTTTGGCCAGGGTGTGGCCGGGTCGCCACACCCTGTTGGTGATACTCCCTGACTTCGCGATTTGCTTTTATTTTCAGCTGGATTTGCAGTTTAAGTCCAGGATTTTGACGAAATGGCCTTTGATCTTTGGCTTCAACCGATTGATTTGTAGGGATTTGTTCTAACTGTTTTTTAACTGATCTGAACTGACCTAATCTGTTCTGATTTACTGACTTCGAATTAATTCTGATTTAAATCAGAATTTGTTGGGCTTTTGGACTCATTTCTCTTCCCTCTTCTTTAGGAATAGGCCTGCAAATAAATTAAAAAATAATTAGGAAAAAAGTAGAGTTTATTTTATAATAAGTATGAGAATATGATAATGAATGTGCAATATTAGCGATTGATCAATTAACTCTGCATACAGTACTTTAAATATTCTATTATCTTACAATTGTACTCTATGTCTTCAAGCAATCTTCAAAAGGGCTTCTCTAAAATGTGAATCTTGAATGTCCAAATTCGAATCCTTCTCTTGAGTGATCTTAAAACTAGAATACCTTCCTTTTGAGGAAGAATACACCAATAATATTCTTAGAACTTGAAATACTTAGAAACACACAAACATGATTAGTACCAAATAACTTTATGTTTTTGTAATCATCAAAACAAAACCAGAGGGTGTACTCTTAGGCCAACAATCTCCCCCTTTTTGACAATAACAAAACACATGAGTTATTGAGGATAGATAAATATAGAGAGCTTGAAAGGCTCCCCCTAAAATTATGCTTATCTATGAAATTCAATCATTTATGATAAAGAATGTGACAATTTCAAAACAAGTTATCATATACATATAAGTATAAATATGAAATTTAAAAAACCATGCATAAACATACCAACGTCCATCCTTGCCTCTAACTACCAAATAGGTATACAACAAAGTAATGCATACAAACATGAAATAAAGGTAATAGCAAGTTGTAACTAAATCATAAATTTTTAACTCACAAATCTCTTCATATTAAATAACTCATAAATCTTCTCCATTTACCAAATGACAACTCATAAATCCTTAAATACAAATAATAATATAAATAACTCATAAATCTTCTCCCCCTTTTGTCATACATCCAAAAAGGACTCAAAAACCAATGAAAACTAATACCAATAGAATCAATTGAAAGTATATCATTATTGATACTAATTTTATTTTAAAATGAACTAAATCAAACCAATTTAAATTAAACAAAAAATCAAACATAAATACCAAAAAAATTGAAAAACTCATGGTTCCAAAATGCAAACATTCAATTCACTACAAATTAAAAAAAACCTATTAAAATCAAGTGGATTAGTAAAAATATCCGCTAATTAAAAATCGGTAGAAATATAGTCAATCTCAATATCTCCTTTCTCATACTGATCTCGAAAAAAGTAACATCTAATCTATATGTGCTGGTCTTGCTATATTGATTGCATTTTTGGTCATATGAATGATACTAGTATTATCACAAAATATTTTAGTATGGTCAAAATGCAAATCATAATCAAGGATAATATGTTTCATGCAAAGAATTTTATTTCTTAGAAGACCACGAAACAAGACAATTTTCTAGAAATTGATAAGTTTCACTAGTGTTCTTCCTATTCACTCTACAATTACATCGTCAACATCCGAATAACTCATCATAGAGAATTATCCAGTCTTCGGATACCACAAGCTCATTCCAATAGCGTCCTTTAGATATCTAATAATGCGTTTTACAACAATTAAGTGAGACCCTTCAGGATAAGATTGAAATCTAACATATAGATACACACTAAATATGATACCCGACCTACTAGCCTTCAAGTAAAGTAAACTGCTAATTATGCTACGATAGAGTTTAATGTCAATATTTTACCTTGTTCATCTTTGTCAAGTTTCGTTATGGTAGCCATGGGAGCCTTGCATATCTTTGCATCTTCAAGCCCAAATTTCTTGATGAGTTCTCTTGTATATTTAGCTTATTTGATGAAGATCCATCACCCCTTGCTTGATTTGGAGTCCAAGAAAATAGTTTTGCTCTCTCATCATATTCATTTCAAACTCTTTCTTCATGCATGATTCAAAATCCTTATAAAGCTTTTCATTAGTAGATCCAAAAATGATATCATCAACATATATTTGCACTATTAAGAAATTATCATTTACATGCTTTGTAAATAAGGTGGTATCAAATTTGCCTTTAACAAAACCGTTTAAAATAAGAAAAATACTTAATCTTTCATACCAAGCTCTTAGAACTTGTTTCTAACTATATAAAGCCTTTTTAAATTTAAAAATAAAATTCGGATGTGTAGGATAAACAAACTCGGGGGTTTGTTTAACATACTCCTCCTCCTCAATGAAATCATTTAAAAATGCACTTTTAACATCCATTTGAAATAGTTTAAAATCTTTAAATGTGGTAAAAGCAAGTGTCATCCACATGGCTTCAAGCCGTGCTATGGGTGCAAAGGTTTTCTCAAAATCAATTCCTTCAATTTGAGTGTAACCTTGGGCCACTAGCTTACCTTTATTCTAATAACATTTTCTGACTCATCCAACTTATTCCTAAAAAGCCCATTTAGTACCAATAGTTGGTCTATCATGGGGTCTAAGATCAAGATGCCAAACTTGATTGCGCTTAAATTAATTAAGCTATTCTTTCATGGCAAGCAACCAATATGAGTCACCCTTAGCTTTGAGGATGTTCTTGGGCTCAATATGGGAAATGAATGTAAAAAGACCACATATATCTTGAAGTTTAGAGCGAGTAGTTACTCCTTAGATACGTCACCTATGATGAGGTCCTTGAGACGATTTGTAGCAAATCTCCAATCCTTCGGAAGTGGTTGAGTTGGTTCCACTTCTACATCTTGAGCTTCTCCATTTGTGTCATCCTTCTTGTCATCCTCCTTGAGCCGGTGAGTCTTTCATGGAAATCGTTTCAAAATCTTCACCTAAATAATCAATCTCTACAACATTCTTCACAAAAAGGTTAGATTTTTCAAACTTCACATGCATAGACTCTTCAATAATCAAAGTTGACTTATTGAAGATCCTATAAGCTTTACTAGTATTTGAATACCCAATAAATATAGCTTAAAAGACTTGGCATCAAATTTTCCTAAGTTATCTTTGGTGTTCAAAACAAAACATTTGCAACCAAAAACTTTGAAATAGGTAACATTTGGTTTTCTCAACTAGTAAATATCAAAGGGAGTTTTATTAGAATTCTTTCAAGAATAAATTTGATTCCCAATGAACATGAAGTGTTTACGGTCTCGGCCCATAGGTATTAAGGGAGTCCGTATTCACTAATCAATGTTCTAGCCATCTCTTGAAGAGTACGATTTTTCGTTCAATGACTCTATTTTGTTGTGGAGTTTTAAGATAAGACAATTTATGCTTAATTATATTTCTTCACAGTAGATGATAAAGGAATGGTTGATGAACTCATCTTCTCTATCACTCCTCATTCGTAAAATCAGAAATTCTTTTCTTTTTCAACCCTCTTTCTAAAAACATGAAAATTAGAAAAGGCTTCATTTTTATGTTTTGGAAAGAAAACCCATGTAAATCTTGAGAAATCATCAACTAAAACAAAAATAAAACGGTTACCACTAAGAGTTTTGGTTTTAATTGGGCCAAACAAATTCATATGTATCAATTCTAAAGGTCTAGATGTCATGATATCCTTGATTGATTTGAACGAGAACTTGGTTTGTTTCCAAGTTGGCACGCATCATATATGCGGTCCTTTTAAAACTTCAAGTAAAGAATACCCTTCACTAATACTTTAGAATTAATTCCAGATAGACAGTCAAAAGAAACATGACCTAGTCTCCTATGTCATAATCAAGATTTTCATTAAAAGCATTTAAATAAGTGGCATTGCAATTCAAATTAGCATGTCAATCACATAAACATTATTTTCACGTAAATAAAAAAAACATAATTATTGATTTTTTGTCTAAAACAGTACAAGAAGAGTCATCAAAAATGACACTTAAGCCTTTGTCACAAAGTTGACTAATACTTAATAGATTATGTTTGAATCCATCTACCAAATAACATCTTCAATTAAAGGAGATGAGCCAACCTTGATATTACCTATACAACGATTTTGCCCTTTGAATCATCTCCAAAGGTGACGGTGCCACCTTCTTGATATCTTGATAGGGTTGCAAAGTTGTTGATATCCCAATTCATATACTTTAAGCAACCACTATCAAGGTACCACCTCTCTCTACGTCTTGGCGCCTTGATGCATACCTATATCATTTAGAATAAGAGTTAATTTTGGTACCCATGCTTTCTTGGGTCCTAAAATATTTAGTTTTCGATCCCAAACATAACTATTTGAAGCATTAAATTTATCATAATAAAACTTTGACAATAACCTTTACGGCCAAAATAGGTGCATATATACACCTTGGCATAAAAAATGCATGATGTGTGTGAGCATGATGAGCATGCATTTGTGTGTGCTTGATGAGCATGTGTAGCATGGTGTACATGTTGTGCTTGTGATTGTGGTGGAGTGTGAACATGATAGCGTGTGTATGAAATATGATGTTTTCTTTGAGTTTGCCTCTTTGAAAACATAGCTTCTAATCTAGCTTTATCAAATTCACACCTTTTAAAATATTACTCAAAATATAAATTTATTTTTCAAAGTGAAAATCTCATTTTCATCAATGATTGAAAATTTTGCTTTGTAAGAGATTTTCTGTGCATCAAAATTCTTTTGTGTCTTTTCAGGTGTGGAAGACAATATTCTTTTTCTTTTAAAATAACAACTAATTTATTTAGCAAAAGTTTATTTCTTTTTCATTTCCAAATACTTTTTTGAGAAAATCATAGTTGTTGGAAAGTTCTTCAAAAGCTTCACCTAATTCATCGATGGACAATTCACATTCATCAAGAGAATCAGAGTTACTTTGGTTGTGTTCTCCTTTTCATGAAACACAGATTAGCTGTGTCCACCTCTTCTTCAGAATTCCTCTCTGAATCCTATGTTGCTTTTAAAACCTTCTTTTTGTAAGGTTTCTTGGAGGTAGTAGGTTTACTCTTTGTATCTGGGCACTCGACAATGACATGTCCAGGCTTCCAACATTTGTAGCACACTATCTTCTTCTCTTCCTTTTCTTATCATCTCTTTGGTGTTGAATTTGATTTTATTGTACATATTTTTAACATTCTTTGCAAGGAGGCATAAGTCTTCGTCATCTTCTTGGTCATCATCTTCATCATCGGAAATAGTATGAGTGAATTTGAAAGCAAGAGTCTTTTCTTTTGGGGCGCTTTCTTCTTTCAAGCCTTCTTTCCATCTCATGAGTTTTTAGATTCCCAGTGAGACCAATAAGCTCCACTTCTCTTTGTCATTAAGCTCCTTAAGGTTATAAAACATGACCTCCCAAGACGGTGAAAGTGTAAATCACCTAGGGGGTGAATAGATGATGGCTATACTAAATGACAAATAAATGCGGAATTAAAATTTACTTGCCAGCAATCTATCAAATACCAATCACAATACAAAGAATACTTGCAAAATTAAACAATATAAGTGTGCAAGTAAGTAAGGAGAGAGTAGAGTGAAGAGAGAAATAGTAAGCAATCACAAATACGATGATATATTTCAAGGTTCGAGCCACTACTCTACGTCCTCGCCTTCAACATTATGAAGGATTTTCACTATGACCGATCTCACTAGATCGTCAATCGTTACAAGTTCTCACTAGAACTCAATGGACTCACAAGTTCTCTCTCACAGTGCGGCAACACCAACACAGAGCTCACTAGCTCACTTGAGGCCGCAACCTCTACATTTTATAATAGAAGGAAATCGGTGATCTTCACTTGATCACAAAGTGCTCACAAGCACAATCCAATAACTAAGATAAGGAGATGAAACTCTTTGTGATTGTGTAGTGAAAATAACTTGTAAAGATGTAAAAGGAAGGCTCAAGCTAAAAATAAAAAAATGTGGAATTTGGCTCAAAAGAAAATGTTTTAAGAAAAGGCTAAAACTTGATTAAATCTCCTTGTAAACTTGTAAAATTTTTTTCAAACTTCTTAACTTGTTTTTGGGTTTTCTAAAGTCTCACTATTTATAGGGGATGAAAACATGAGGAGAAAATCCAAAAGAGTCATAGGGAAAAGACCCAGAAAAAGACAAACAAAAATATAGCCATTGGGAATAAATCAAAAGGAAATCCTTTTGTCGATCGATCGGCCGGTCGACCGCCAACGGTCAGATTTTCGACCGTTGGGGAAAGCGGTTGACCAGTCGGTCAACTGTTTTCCCAACCAAAGAGCAAAGCTCTCTGTCGGTTGACGAGGCGGTCGACTGGACCCAACCGAGAGCAAAGCTCTTGCAGTCGGTCGACCGCACAGTCAACCGAAGTGCATACAATGAACTTGGTGCATGTTGGTTGACCACTCGGTCGACTGACAGTCGGTCAACCAACAAAGGGCCAAAAGCTTGATTTGAAGATCTTTTTGAAGCCAGTCTTTTTCTAACAAAAATAAACTTTGATCTTAAACAAAAAATAGAGTTTTAGAAACTTGATAAAACTAGTGTGTGATCATGGACCAACACAGAACATTGTTAGAACTATATTTTATAAATATACCTTTTTAAACTGGTTTTTCGAAACTCATTTTTCGAAACTTGTTTTTGAAAATGGAAAAGAGAAATGTTTTGAACCCTTTTTAAAAACACTTATGAATGAGAAAGATATGTGTGTGCCAATCTCAAAAGAGCTATTAACCCATATCATCTTGGTTTTAACAGACAACTGTAAATCCTATCTAAAAAATAAAAAGTAAAAATACAAATCTTGTATAGTTTTCTCTTGCAAACTTGATCCTTGAGTTCTTCTATGTGCTTAGGCTCTGGGATTGACATGTTCTTGGCTTCCAAACGTTTGAATCTTGTGATGGAGCTAAAATGCAACAAAAAAGTTGACCGAAAACTTTGCTAAATGAAATTGTTAAAAACATAACTACATATATTTTGTTATCATTAAAACTAAGGCTAATGGCCTTTGGGCTAACAATCTCCTTGAAAGTACACCTAGAGGGGGGGGGGGGGTGAATAGGTGTACGGCTAATCTATGAACAATAATGCGAAAATTAAAAACTTAATGCAACACACTTAGTGTAACCAACGAGTGTAGCCGAATTCTCGGTGAAGGGCTCTGGACTAACTCCTCTTGATTCCTCTAAATAAGAGTTGAGGTGCTATATGAAGCTCTCATGGTTAAACACAAGTGAGGCACACAAACAAACACAACCAAGCATATAAGTATGACAAGACAATATGAATAAATGCAAGGCACAATATAAGAGAGAGAGTTAGAGAAAGTGGATCAATCCTAAACACCAAGATATGTTTCGAGGTTCGAGCACACAGATCTACGTTCCCGCCTTCACAGAGAAGGATTTCCACTAACTCGTCCACACAGGACTTCCCACACAGGAAACCTCCACTGAGGATTTTGGGCAATACAATAACCGGGAGTACACAATTCCTCTCTCAAATACAACACAACCTCTACACTTAGAGGCTAGGCACAAAGCCACCACAATATCAACCTCACAATAGAGGGATAGATACTTAGCCAACAACCACAATCACCTCTACACTTAGAGAGATTCCAAACCAATCTCCACCTCTCACTAGAGGGAGTTAACAACAAGGAAAAGGGGTTTACAATTCAAGGTGATCACAAAGACCACAAACCTAATCTTGTCTCACTAAACAAAGATCCTATAGATAGGATAGAAATGATAAGCTCAAGTGTGAGAAAACAAAGTGTTTTGAACAAAGAAAATCACTTGAAAAATATCTCCAAATAGATATAGAATTTTTAGACACAAACCAATTCCCAAAAGACTATTTTCTTTGAATTATCAAACACTTTAAAAACAAATGAAGATTGATCTTTTAAAACTAAAAAAAACTCTTTTGAAAAATTTGCTCTTAAAACACTTGAAAAGATCTAAAATTTTGCTCTTGAAAACTTCTTAAGAAATAACTCAAATGGGGGGATATTTATACCCCATTTAAAATCTGCCCGTTGGCAGCAGAAAAGGGCCAGATTGCCCTTCCGGTCGACTGGCCAACGGTCAAAAAATCGACCGTTGAGCCCTCCAGTCGACCGCCTGGTCAACCTGCCAGATCCAGAGAGCAACTGCTCTCTGGCCGGTCGACTGCCCGGTCGACCGAGCTGGAAACAGAGAGCAGAGCTCTCTGCCCGGTCGACCGCCCGGTCGACCGGATGCTTTCCAGAGAGCAGAGATCTCTGGCGGTCGACCGACCCGGTCGACCGGTCTCCCCAGTAAGGCAGCGTGCACGTTCTGTGCACGTCGGTCGACCGGCCCGGTCGACCGCTCACTGCTACGGTCGACCGGCAGCCTGCCTGTCTGACTAATTAGGGTCTTAAAATCTTGGGTTTTTATTATCAATTAAATCCCATAAAATCACATAAATTTCACAAAAATCAGTTCATATTATATCTTTGAAATACAAACATGTGTGATAAAAATTCAACACATATTTCAACTATTTGAACCATTTTTGTGACTTGAAAAATTTGCCTTAAATCAAAAACTGTATTTTCCAAAACTTGTATTTTTGAAATGGAAATCCGATTTTTTCAAAATACATGTAAATACAAAAACATGATACTTAAACAACTTTGAAGCATATAGTATATGGATAGAATCCAATATACATGAAAGAGATATATATCAATGTTTTGATATTAAATCCGAAAATTAGTTTTGTTTAAATACAAAACCCAAATACATGAATAGGTTATCAAAATAAGCTTTCCTAAGAATATGAAGCATACATGTATATAGATCAAATCTAATATACAGTAAACCTTGTAAATTTGTTTTGATTCAATTCTATTCATGAAAATCAAGATCGGTTAAATCGAAAACCAAAACCAAAACATGAAACGTGTGTGTGTTGTGAACTTGAGCATACCACACTATCTAATCTTTACAATGGATCTAAACTAACTATTCTAAAACAAACCGAGGTCTTCTTATAGAGCGCCGTCTCCAAGTCGACTCGATCCAAACATGATCCACTGAGCTTGACTCCATCTGAGTGCTAGATATGAACTTGATGCTCGAGCTCTTGAATCACCATGTGAAAGCTCCAAAACACCTTGTTGAAGCTAATCACCTACTAATATCTTTGTTAAATATCTGAAGCTAAATATCACAAGATTATTAGTAAACTATAACTATATGAGTTAATCATCATTAAAACTAGAGTGGAAGGCTTCTGGGCCAACAATCTCCCCCTTTTTGATGATGACAAAACTCATGGAGTTATATTTGCATGGATTAAAGTTAAGCTTCAAAGAAGCTCCCCCTTAACTCACGCATAGCAATAAACAATAAGATATGCAATGAATGTTAAACATGAGTATGCATAGACATGCATAAAATAATGAAATAAACATGCTCTTGATACTAAACTTTTTAAACATGCTCTTGATACCAAAATTTTAAAATAAATTACTTTTCCCTTTTTAAAATAGACATGTTCTTAAATACCAATTGAAAATATAAACTTAAAGTAAAACATGTTCTTTAAATAATTGCTCTTGATACTAATAAAAATTTCAATTGAAAGTTTATCAATAAAAGCAATAAAAGCTCTTGATACCAATCAATAAAAGCTCTTGATACCAATTGAAAGATAATCAATAAAAGCTCTTGATATCAACAATAAAAATTTTAATAAAAGTTCTTGATACTAATAAAACAAAAACAACAAAATATGTTCTTGATACTAATATCCATGCTCTTGATACCAATATCAACAAAACATCAAAACATAAAATAAACTCTCTTGATACCAATATGAAACAAACTCTCTTGATACCAATATGAAACAAACTTTGATATAGACTTACAAATAAACAATAAACATGTATATAAACTCAAATACTTCTCCCCCTTTTGTCAATCATCAACAAAGGGGTTAAAAAAATAATAAAACAATGTTTCTCCCCTTTTTGTCCGAAACAAAAATCAACAAGGGGTGAAATCAAATCAAAACATTATGATATCAATTGAAAAAAATATATCAATTTAGTGCATCATGATACTAATTGAAAATAAATAAAACATACCAATTGAAAGTAAATAAAACATTTTGAAGAAATTAATCAAAAAAAATTTTGATATCAATTGAAAGATGTAAACATATAGGTAATCTTGATACCAATTGTAAAAATTAGTACCGATTGAAAATATTTTACATTTTTGACACCAATCTGAAAAACATAAACCAATCCTTTTGGTTTAAACACAAAACTCATTTTACAATAGAGATACCAAATAGAGAATAATATCAATTTAATGTTTTTGATACCAATATTGAAAATGAAACATATATCAATTGAAAACGATTTTCATTAAGAGCGAACGATACCAAAAAAAAATCAATATCATTTTTCAATCATTTTTCAACATAAAGTGTGGGAGTAAAATACCAAAGGTAAACAAAACCAATTAAAAGGTGAAATATGAATTTTCTCCCCCTTTATGAAATACCAAACAAAATGATGCATAAGCTTGTATAAGATACCAATTGAAATATAATCATTTGATCATTTAAGAAATCAAGCTTAGCATAACTAAAATTTGTGCTCAAAGATATAGAGATATAGTAAGCACAAATAAAATACATATGTATGAAAAAATGAATACCAATCGAAATTGATACTATTTGAAGTGTAAGCATACATATATAAAATATATATAAGTATACAAAAAAGAATGTCAATAGCGATACCAATTGAAAAGATACAATGATACCAATTGAAAACATAATAAGATCAAGTGTATAACTCATATTTCCTACCACCCATTCATGCACATGTTTTAAATAGATTTTCAATTAAGAGCATACAAGGCATGGTCGCCCAACTAGCCGCCCTTGGAAGGGTAGGGATTTTCAAAAATAAGTTTAAAAATAATATAACACGTTTGAAAACTCTACCATATGAAGAATATGAACTAGTTATATGAAAAATTTGTAAACTAGTCGAAATCCTTCAAGCAAGGAATAAAATAAAAATATTTTTCATGAAAAACATGTAAATCACATGATCACCAAACACTCAAGGGTCTAAAAACATATATAGTCTCATGAAAACAAATCATGAGTAAACAAAAATGATGTGAGTGTACAAGTATAATATGAAATACAAAGTCATGGAATAGGCAATTAAGCTCAAATACAAAATTTCTTAAAAACATAAAAATCATCAAAACTAGAATCCTTCAAGGTATATGTATGTTTTGTACAAACTAGAGTATACATACATATCCTAACATAAATGAGTCCACAAAAGTATATGCATGAAGGCAAGTGGCTCAAGGATGTATATATATAACTATTAGTTTAAACAAAATAGACATATACATAAAGTTTAACATAAACATGAAAAAACATGTACAAAATGGGAATACAAGTCAAAATGCATGAATCATCAAAACTAGGTTATACTAGTACATCTAATAAGTACAAATGAGCATTCAAGTACAAACATATAATAATATATTTGTGGCTCACTAGTTGTACAAATATATATTAAGTTTTAATGAAAACTAACATCTAAACATGTAATCAAAGCATGAAGCATAGAAATCAAAACAAAACTTATATGATATTATGGTAAATGAACATGCATTAGATCTATGATATATACAATAGCTAAAACAAATATGAGAACACAAAATATGAATCCATATAAACATGGTGTCTCAAATACTAATCATGTATATCACTAATTTAAATATCATGACATTTAACATACTAATCAGGAAACATCAAATCATGCTAAAAATCAATGACATGAAAAGCATGTAAACATAAATGAGGAGTAAGAGATCGTTACCAAAATCGATGAGGGTACATCTCTATGTCTCCAAACCATGGTGGTCTTCCCATCATACTCCCCTTGAAAGTGATTCATCCAAATAGTCCTCTTTAAGCTCGGAACGCATCCACCTCAAGGCACCATCACTCTCCCGTCATGTGAGAGCCCACACCTACATCAAATAAAATAGGAGTGGTCTTTGATACCCATACTCTTTTGGGTCCATGGGGGTTAGCTCCTTTCCTAACCCAAACAAACTTATTTGCTAAATTTATATCATGTATCTTATCAAAACAAAATTTAGCAAGGTGGCCCTTACGTCCACAATGTGTACAAGTGTACACATGAGCATACAAAGTGTTATGGGTGTGAACGTGGAAAGCATGTGTATGTCGTGGTTTGTGTGCATGCATAGAAGAAACTTGTTTCTTTCGAAACATAGATTCCAAACGTGTATGGTTCATGGCACAATGGCTCAAAGTGGAGCCCAAACAATCCATACTCTTCTTAAGCATACAAATATCATTTTCAATCATGAAAGAAGAGGTGCATGCTATAGGTATGCTAGATGATGAAGCTATACTAGCATGGCAAACATGTGTGTC
Source organism: Agave tequilana (assembly GCA_038442645.1). Lineage (NCBI taxonomy): Eukaryota > Viridiplantae > Streptophyta > Magnoliopsida > Asparagales > Asparagaceae > Agave > Agave tequilana. Next base: position 142,696 of record JAVJIF010006420.1, on the reverse strand, counting down.
TAAATCCTTTTTCAAAGAAAACATTTTTATTTGAAACAATTTCCAATTCCTTTAAAATAGAAGCAATTTTTATTTTCAAGGAATCATTCTCTTTTACAACAAAATCAAGTTTTGAAGACAAGATCTCATTTTTCTTCAAAACCTCATTGCAATCATTTTTATTTTTCAAAATCTTATTTTCATTTAAAACAAGTTCAAGTTGGGTTTTCAAATAGTCACACTCATTTGAAATCTCAACCTTCTCTTGTAAAGACAACTCAAGTTTTGAAAACAAATCCTTATTTTCTTTATTTAATTATAAGTTTTCTTTTTCAAAACTTTATATTTTTCTAAGAGGTTCTCATAAACAATAGATAACTCTTCATTTAATGCATTGACATCCATACTATCAAGATCATCAAATGAAGAGCTAGCACTATCTAGTTGAGTATCAGAATGTACCTCAAGGGAGTCATTCCCTTGGACCATGTAACATCGTTGTTCGGATTCATCCTCACTAGATTCATCCTCCACAATGGTTGGCGTTTGGAGCTTGGAGGAGGTCAACGTGTTCCATACTGCAAAGGCAGAATCATAGTTAGAAACCACCATAAGATATTCTTTGTTAAGCGTGCTTCTAAGTGTCTCAAGGGTTTGTGCATTGGCCTCTATATGCTTGCTATTATCAAGATAGGATTTCTTGGTAACGGCAAGGAAAACATGCAAACCTAAGGTTTTTAGGTACATGGACATCCTAGCCTTCCAAACAATAATGTTGGAAGTATCAAACATAGGTGGGGTCATGAAGTCCGTGAGAGCAAACAATATGTGTGCAAATGCAAATGATAGATTAGCAAAACCAAGATCACACTCCTAGGTGGTTAAACCTAATATCAGGAGCGTAGGCTCTGATACCAATTGAAAGTACACCTAGAGGGGGGTGAATGAGTATACGGCTAATCTATGAACAATAATGCGGAAATTAAAAAATTAATGAAACACACTTAGTGTAACCAACGTGTGTAGCCGAATTCCCGGTGAAGGGCTCTGGACTAACTCCTCTGATTCCTCTGAATAAGAGTTGAGGTGCTATATGAAGCTCTCGTGGTTAAACACAAGTGAGGCACACAAACAAACACAACCAAGCATATAAGTATGATATGACAATATGAATCAATGCAAGACACAATATAAGAGAGAGTTAGAGAAAGTGGATCAATCGCAAACACCAAGATATGTTTCGAGGTTCGAGCACACAGCTCTACGTCCCCGCCTTCACACAGAAGGATTTTCACTAACTCGTTTACACAGGACTTCCCACACAGGGAACCTCCACTGAGGATTTTGGACAATACAATAATCGGGAGTATACAACTCCTCTCTCAAATGCAACACAACCTCTACACTTAGAGGCTAGACACAAAGCCACCATAATATCAACCTCACAATAGAGGGATAGGTACTTAGCCAGCAACCACAATCACCTCTACACTTAGAGGGATTCCAAACCAATCTCCACCTCTCACTAGAGGGAGTCAACAACAAGGAAAAGAGGTTTACAACTCAAGGTGATCACAAAGACCACAAACCCAATCTTGTCTCACTAAACAAAGATCCTATAGATAGGATAGAAATGATAAGCTCAAGTGTGAGAAAACAAAGTATTTTGAACAAAGAAAATCACTTAGGAAAATCTCCAAATAGATATAGAATTTTTAGACCACAAACCAATTCCCAAAAGACTATTTCTTTGAATTATCAAACACTTTAAAAACAAATGAAGATTGATCTTTTAAAACCAAAAAAAACTCTTTTTAAAAACTTGCTCTTAAAACACTTGAAAGATCTAAAATTTTGCTCTTGAAAACTTCTTGAGAAACAACTCAAATGGGGGGATATTTATACCCCATTTGAAATCTGCTCGTTGGCAGCAGAAAATGCCAGATTGCCCTTCCGGTCGACCGACCGGTCGACGGCAAACGGTCAAAAATTGACCGTTGAGCCCTTCGATCGACCGTGCCAGGTTCAGAGAGCAAACTGCTCTCTGGCCGGTCGACCGAGCTGGAAACATAGAGCAGAGCTCTCTGCCCGGTCGACCGCCGGTCGACCGGAGGCTTTCCAGAGAGCAGAACTCTCTAGCGGTCGACCGACCCGGTCGATCGGCCTCCCCAGCAAGGCAGCGTGCACGTTCTGTGCACGTCGGTCGACCGGCCCGGTCGACCGCTCACTGCTACGGTCGACCGTCCCGGTCGACCAGCAGCCTGCCTGTCTGACTAATTAGGGTCTTAAAAACTTGAGTTTTATTAACAATTAAATCTCATAAAACCACATAAATTCCACAAAAATCAGTTCATATTATATCTTTGAAATACAAACATGTGTGATAAAAATTCAACAAATATTTCAAACTATTTGAACCATTTCTGTGACTTGAAAATTTTGCCTTAAACCAAAAACTGTATTTTTCAAAACTTGTATTTTTGAAATGGAAATCCGATTTTTCTAAAATACATGTAAATACAAAACATGATACTTAAACGACTTTGAAGCATATAGTATATGGATAGAATCCAATATACATGAAAGAGATATATATCAATATTTTTGACATTAAATCCGAAAATAAGTTTTGTTTAAATACAAAACCCAAATACATGAATAGGTTATCAAAATAAGCTTTTCTAAGAATATGAAGCATACATGTATATAGATCAAATCTAATATACATTAAACCATGTAAACTTGTTTTGATTCAATTCTATTCATGAAAATCAAGATCGGTTAAACCGAAAACCAAAACCAAAACATGAAACAGCTGTGTGTTGTGAACTTGAGCATACCACACTATCTAATCTTTACAATGGATCTAAACTAACTATTTTAAAACAAACTGAGGTCTTCTTGTAGAGCGCCGTCTCCAAGTCGACTCGATCCAAACGTGATCCACCGAGCTTGACTCCATCCGAGTGCTAGATATGAACTTGATGCTCGAGCTCTTGAATCACCATGTAAAAGCTCCAAAACACCTTTGTTGAAGCTAATCACCTACTAATATCTTGGTTAAATATCTGAAACTAAATATCATAAGATTATTAGTAAACTATAACTACATGAGTTAATCATCATCAAAACTAGAGTGGAAGGCCTCTGGGCCAACACTCCCCCCTTTTAATAATGAAAAAACACATTTAGTTATCACAAATAATTTGGGAAGAGATTTCAAACGATGCTCCCCTAAACACATGCATATATCAAATATGACAATATAGGTAAGATGCATCAGTAAAAACATATGAATAAGATATATTAAGTAACCTCTATGCAACCCATCTATGCATACCAAGAATGCAGAATTACAACGGTTTATGCACAAATGATTTCCTCCAACTAACCAATAGCCTCCAACCTCCAAACAAGTGATAAATGGTAGGTTTACAAAGGATACATAAAAATACAAACGCACCACATACCACACATAAAAGATATGTATCAAATATCAACCATACAAAGAGATACATAACTTCTCAAAGATAATAATGATATCATAAAAGAAATGTGTCCATACAAAGGTTCATGCCAACCTTAAAAGAAGTTCTAAAACCATACAATATAAAAACACATGTCCAAATACCAAATACTACATATCCAAATAAAAGAGTACATAAATAAAGACATGAAAATAAAAAACTCCGAGATAACTCCACAAAATCTCTCTCCCCCCTTTTGTCATCAACACAAAAGGGGTCATTCCTCCTGAAAGTCTGGATCTTCAGGAGGAGCTGATACCTCAGAAGGAACTGGAGGAGGTACCCAGGTGTCAAACGGAGGACGCGATGTAGGAAGGGGCTGCACGTGGCCTCTCGGAAGTGGAATAGGCCTGGCATTCCTACTATAGGTCTTGTCAACGCATGTCTGAAGGTAGCGAATGGACGAGCAGATATATTGTAGGTCATTTTGAACTCTGTGCTCCATCCTTTCAAAATTTGCAGTCATCTTCAGATCATGTTCCCGAAGCTGAGCAAAGAGAGCTGAGTATAGGTCAACAGAAGCTGAGGAGGCTGAAGAGGATCCAGGGGCAATAGCATGGATGATAGGAGGGGGGCTGAGGAGTAGGAGCACGTTCCCTAGCACGCATTCTCTTAAGGAGAGTGCTGTTGATATCAATAGACGGTTCGATGGACCATTCAGCAGAAAGATCAAATTTTAATTATTTGATGAATCGGGTAATGAGCATCCCAAATGATAAGTGCCGGTTTGGGATCAGGAGGTGATCAGAGACCATAAAGTCGATGATGAGCTTGAAAATATTAACTCTAATGCCTTTCAGAAGGCAATAGATTAAGAGGGGAGCAGAATCTTGTGCATGACTATATTCTCCTAATTTTGGCAGGAGATTATAGAACACTATCTTAGTTAGGGCATGGACGATGAGCGTGTAATACTTCACCTTCTAGTTCCTAACTAAGGCCGGGTTATCATCATCGTGAAGTAGGAGAGATGCGGTGAGGGAAGATTCACCATCTGGATATTCAAAATTATGGATATTAACATTATATATATATATATATATATATATATATATATATATATATAATATATATATATATATATATATCTCTACACCCTCATAGGAGAAATGTAGCAGATGGGCAAATCGATCTAAAGAAATATTATTGTCCTTATCCAGACCCAAGATCTGATGTGATTGTTTTGAAAAGTCATATTAGAGTAAATATAATACACAAGCTCAGGGTAGACATGTTCCTTAATGGTGACTAGGAATTCAAGAGAGCTTGTGTTCAAAAAGTTTACTAGATTCAAGTGCTCAAAATTAGTGAGCACAAGAGTTCTACCAGAAATAACATGCTTATTATAGATCACAGAAATCTATTAGAAGCATTCTGAGAAAAAAAGGAATTTGATGATGTTTCAGGTTGTTTACCCTTCTCAGATCTAAGCCTCTTTGACTAGGAAGATAATAAACAAGAGTTTGGCACAAATTTTAGAAAGATTTCTAGAAAAAAATATGAAATAAAGAAGATTTTGGGAGATTAAGGATTATACCTTGAAGACACTGAATTTTCTCCTTGAAATCAAACAAATCTAAAGTTTTAAGGAGAGATCCAACAAAATATAGGGATTAATTTGAGATTGGAAAGGGTTTGGGAGAAATGAGAGAAAGGGAAAAAGGAAGAAGAAGAAGAGAGAGATGGTGGAGAAGAAAAAAGCGAGAAAGAGTTAGGGATTTAGGGCTTTTAAAACGGGTAAAAAGTACAGCTGACCCGACTCACAGTCGAACGCCTGGTCGATCGGGGTCTAACCAGAGCATCTCAGTTACAGACGATCGACCGGCTTAGGCCAATTTTTTTTTTTTCAGGTTTTCTCGATCGACCACCCGGTCGACCGGATCTATATCAGGTCAACTCGGTCGACAGGTCGGTCGACCATGACTACCTAAAAAATATTCTTTTTCAAAAATATGAATTAAGGGCTTTTAAAAAATATTTTTACTTGGATATTTTTATACATAAAATAGAGAAATAACACCAAAAATATTATAGGCATGAAAAACACATGAAAATGATATCAAAACATTTTTTATTATATTAACAATATATTTTTCAACAATTAAATCATATATTAAGCAATTAAGAAACAAGATATTGAAGCCGAATAACCTTAACGGGTTCTGAACTTCTCCTCGCCATTCTTCTATATAAGAGTTGAGGTACGTAATTGCTATCTTGATTTATTGCTTAAATATGGTTTAAATATAATACCTAACCATAAGATTGATGTATAAACAAAATATATATACATATATATGAGCAAATAAATTAACCTATGTACACATATATGAAAAGATATCTATCAACTAAGTGAGCATGAGAAAATACTAAAAACATGGGCAAGCAATTCATGGGCTAGTAAAGAACAAAAGTAATGTTAATGGACTAGCTCAAATATAAGAAAACCTTAAAATAAAAAAAAAAACGTGAGTTCATAATTAAAGCATATTAACAAGAAAAAAATACTAGCTATTACTATGCATATATAGATTTAGCTAGAAATGAGATTTTCAAGTGGAGAAGTTACCAACCCATAGACAAAATCCTAAATAGGTGCTTCTTGATAGCAATGCAATATGACGGTCAATCCTTTGAGCTTCGATGCATCCTTACCAAAGCACCATCTCCCCCTATGTCTTAGAGGAGGACAACACACTTACATCAATTAAGTTTGGTGTATTTTTTGGTACCCAAATCTTTTTGGGTCCTTAGAGTTAGTACTTTCTCGAACTCAAACATTTTTGTTTGACATGTTTAACTGAGCATAACAAAATTTTACTAAATGGCCTTTGTGGCCTCAATGTGCACTTGTGTACACCTTTTCATACATGAAAGCATGCTTATGTTGATGTGTATGTGCATGTTGTGTATGTTTTTTATGGTGTGTGTGGGATAAATGAGGTATATGTTTCCTTTAAGTTTTTCCCTTTGGAAACATAGAAGCAAATTTGTTAATGTCAAATGCACACTTTTTCAAAGTGGTATTCAAAACATCAATAGTTTTTGGGTATCGAAAAATTCATTTTTGTTAAAAGCAATATTAGAGCTTTTACCCTTACAAACAAGTTTGTATTTATCAAAATCATTTTTGTTTTCTCAAAAAAAAATAAATAAGTCATTTTTATCTCTAAAAATAATTTCTAGGTTATTCTTAAAAAGTCATTTTTTTTCAATTTTTTATTTTGTGCAAGAGAAATTTCATATCTACTTTGTAATTCTTCAAAAAATTGTGCAAGTTTATCCATAGTTAAATCATCTTCTAAAAGTTTTGAAATTTACCATGGAAGTCTCCTCTTCGTTTGCCATGAAGCAAAAGTGTGCGGCATCAGTCTTCTCTTCGGAATTCGTTCTGAGTCATCCCAAGTGGTTACCGTCGCCTTCTTCTTCTTATGCACGTTCTTGGAGGAAGTGGCTTGAAGTGAGGGGAAATCCACAATTAGATGGCCCATCTTCTTGCAATGAAAATAAGGACCTATATTCTCATTCTTCTTTTCAAATCTTCCTTGATGTCTTCCTCTCTGGAAGTTACTTTGTCTTCTCTTTTTATAAAACATCTTGTCCACTCTTCGAATGAGCATAGAAAAATTCTCATCACCATCTTCTGATGATTCTTCTTCATCAAAGGATGAGGGAGTAGTCTTGAAAGCTATCGCTTTTTTCTTTGGAGTCTCCCTTTCTTCTCTAGCCTTCATTTTCATCTTATGGGTTTTGAGATTTTCAATGAAGCTGGAGAAGTCCATCTCCTCTCTATCATTAAGCTCCTCATGGGTTGTCGCCTTGACTTTTCAAACTTTGGGGAGAGCTCTAATGACCTAAATCTTTTGGTCATTGTCAATGATGTCACCTAAAGATGATAATCCATTAGTAATCTTGGTGAAACGTATAAGCATCTCATCAATACTTTCATTTTCAAGCATGTAAAAATTCTCATATTGAGAGAAGCAAGTCAACTTTAGATCTCTTGACTTTCGATGTCCCCTCATGAATGATGATTAGATCATTCCAAGCCTTAAAGCGGATTTGTAATTAATTACACGAGAAATATCATCATCATTTAAACTTGTGTAAGTGCATAGTGGGCTTTAGCATTGGCCTCATAGTCTTCAGCGGTTGCTTCAGACCATATATCCTCATCACCGTGAGGTTCAATGAATTCCTTGGTTATGGCCTTAACTACTCAACTCCTAGGGACTTGAGGAAGAGGTTCATCTTAACTTCCAACTAGGAATGTTCAACCCAAATTTGAATGGGACTTGATGCTAGGGAAGTCATGTGATGCCATTAAACAAGTATAAGTGCACAAACAAATAGCAAATGCAACAAATGAATATAACCAAATGAAAGAATCTCCCTAAGGTGGTAAAACCAAAATAAGGGTTACGCTCTGATACCAATTGTAAATCACCTAGAGGGGGGTGAATAGGTGATGGCTATACTAAATGGCAAATAATACGGAATTAAAATTTACTTGCTAGTAACCTAGTAAATACCAATCACAACACAAATAATACTTGCAAAAAGTAAACAATGTAAGTGTGCAAGTAAGTAAGGAGAGAGTAGAGTGAAGAGAGAAAGAGTAAACAATCGCAAACACGATAATATGTTCTGAGGTTTGAGCCACTGCTCTACGTCCCCGCCTTCAACACTTTGAAGGTTTTCACCATGACCGATTTTACTAGATCTTCAACCGTTACAAGTTCTCATTAGAACTCAATGGACTCACAAGTCCTCTCTCGTGGTGACGCAACACCAATACGAGCTCACTAGCTTACTTGAGGCTACAACCTCTACAACTTCATAATAGAAGAAAATCGATGATCTTTAATTGATCACAAATGGTTCACAAGCCCAATCCTATAACCAAGATGAGAAGGTGAAACTCTTTGAGATTGTATAGTGGAAATAGTTTATAAAGATGTAGAGGAAAATCTCAAGCTAAAAATCAAGAATTTGAAATTTGGCTCAAAAGAAAATGTTTTAAGAAAAGGCTAAAACTTGATTATATCTCTTTGTAAACTTGTAAAATCTTTTCTAACATCTTAAAACTTGTTTTGGGCTTTTCTACAGTCCCACTATTTATAGGGGATGAAAACACGAGGAGAAAACCCAAAAGAGTCGTTGGAAAAAGATCCCAAGAAAAACAAACAGATTATAGCCATTGGAAAAAATCAGAAGGAAATCGTTCTGTCGGTTGACCGGCCGGTCAACCACCAACGGTCAGATTTTTGATCGTTGGAGATAGCAGTCGACTGGTCGGTCGACCGTTTTTCCAACCAGAGAGCAAAGCTCTCTGTCGGTCGACCGGGGCGGTCGACTGGACCCAACTGAGAGCAAAGCTCTTGCAGTCGGTCGATCGCACGGTCGACCGAAGTACACATAATGTACTTGATGAATGTCGGTCGACTGCTCGGTCGACTGACAGAGCAATTTTGCTTTGCCTATGGTCGACCGGTCGGTCGACCGACAAAGGCCAAAAGCTTCATTTGAAGATCTTTTTGAAACTAGTATTTTTTCGACAAAAATAAACTTTGATCTTAAACACAAAATAGAGTTATAGGAACTTGATAGAACCACTGTGTGATCATGGATAAATACTGAACAAAGTTATAACTATATTTTGTAAAAACACTTTTCTAAATCGAAAACTTATTTTTTTGAAATTTAGTTTTCTGAAACTTTATTTTGAAAATGGAAAAGAGAAATGTTTTGAACTCATTTTAAAAACACTTTAGGAATGTGAAAGATATGTATGTATCAATTCCAAAAGAGCTATCAACCCATATCATCTTGTTTTAACAAACGACTATCAATCCTATCTAAAAAGCAAAAAGAAAAAATACAAATCCTGTATAATCTTCTCTTGCAAACTTGATTCTTGAGCTCTTCTATGTACTTAGGCTCTGGGATCGGACATGTTCTTTGCTTCCAAATGTGTTGATCTTGTGATGGAGCCGAAATGCAATAAAGAGTTAACCAAAAATTTTGCTAAACAAAATTGTTAAAAACATAACTATATATGTTTTGTTATCATCAAAACTAGGGCTAATGGCCTTTGGGCCAATAGAAAGTGCACGAATCACTTTTCTCACCTTTTGGTCATTATCAATCTCATCACATAAAGAAGCAAAACCATTGGTAATCTTAGTAAACTTGGTAATCATATCATCAATGGATTCATCTTTATTCATAGAAAAAATTTCATATTGGGAACGCAAGAGATCAATCTTAGCTATTCTGACTTGTGAAGCCCTTTCCTGTGTGACAACCAAGTGTGACAAATCTCAAATGCGGATTTGCAATGAATTACCCTAGCAATATCATCATTTTTCAAGGCTTGAAGTAAGGCATAGTGTGCGTTAGCATTTGCATCAAACTCCTGAGTGGCAATTTTAGACCAAGTGGCCTCATCACTATCAGATACATTAAATGGTTTGGTCACCGCCTTTGCAACCCGACTTCCTAGGGATTGTAAGAAAACGATCATCTTAACCTTTTATATGAGAAAATTAAGGCCATTAAACTTGGGTGGAGTCTTAATACCTGAGGCCATGTGAACTAGTGTCAAATCAAGCAAATAGTGCAAGTGAGTGATTAGCAAATGATCTCTTTAAGGTGGTTAAATCAAAAACTAGAGTCCAAGACTCTGATACCAATTGAAAATATACGTAGAGGGGGGTTGAATAGGTGTAATGCTAATCTTATGATTAATAATGCGAAAACGTAACAATAAATTGAATGATGCAAACGGTTAATGATTATTATCTAAATATACATTTTTCATACCACATCTTCACATTTATTCAATATTAAATTCCGTTAATAACAAATCTCTTGTATGTCTTTAGGTCCATGGTATGAAATGAAGAAGAAGCCTAAAAATCTTATTTATTTGGTGATTTAAAACCTACATATATAGCCATTGACTTTGGAAGGTTGTCTTGTTAAAATCAGGTGTCCATATTTAGAAACTAAGGGCTACAACCAATAAGGGGACAAACCGACAATGCGTGCCAAATGGCGCTGCGCGTGTGGTGCCAGTACGATCGCGAAAATGTGGCCTTGGCCATGTTTCCGCGGCTGTACTATGGAGTCGCGCGTCGAGATTCGATGCAAGGCCCTGTGACACCCTCCTGGTGCCCCTCTTGTCCTATAAATCCCCTGATATTTTCATAGCTTAAGAGAAGAGAGTTTTAGGGTAGATTTCTTCTCCTTAGGGCAGTATTGTTCTTTTTTTCTTCTTCTTCTTCTTTTGTATTTTTTGTTTCTGTAGATCATGTAATAGGAAAGAGAGTGATCATAGGATCGAAGGGAAAGTTCTTGTAATGGAGGTGACACTCTATGGATGGTTTTTCCTTTATCTCTATTTGCTTCTTCTCTAACTCTTTACAGTTTAGCTAATTTTTTTTCTCGTGGCAACTATCCACTAACCACTAACTTGCTTCTTACTTGATAATTCACATGAATCTAATAGCCTCTACTTGGCCTTACTCTTGCAAGAGCCATTGATGGCTCATGATGATGAATTCTAACACTCTAACATTTAAGTCTCTAACAAGCTAACATTACTTTATTCCATACTTGTTTTAGTTTAGTTTTGATGGTCTAAGTGTAGCTTGCTCTTGTTTGTTGAGTTTGAATGTAAAAGTGATCTTATGTGTCATGCTTTGTAAAGCTTTTGGATCAACGACCAGTGATGGCCAAGGATACATGTAAGGCAACTATCATTAAGTGGTTATCATGGTTAGTGGAGCCATTAGTAGTTAGTAGCCATGGATTTTCTTTCCTTTTTACTTTGTTTAGAAATAATTTCAAAAATCACAAATATACCTTCTCTTCAATGTTTCTATCTTTGTTTTCACCGTACTCTTCTCTTTCCATTCTTTTTTTCCTTTCTTTTCATTCTTTAAAATATAGAAGAACCGTTACACACTTGAATAGACCTGTAAAGCTTTTATCGCTTTCCGTCCTTGTGGATTCGACCCGTTTAGTCTCTATGCTATAACGGAAGTATCGAGGAAACCAAAGCATGCATTTTTAACTCGTGATTTCAAAACATACACTTTTCATGCACGAATTTCCCCCAATCAAATTTTGGCGCCATTGTCGGGGATGGGAATGGTTTGATTTCACATTTTAGTTAACTTTTCTTCTTTGTTTTTAGTGTGCAGGTCAAATTTTTAGCATTACAGAAGTCTACACTTGCTTTTGTGTGGTTGGGTAAATTCTTGTATGTTGCTATATTCTGCTACTAGTTTCTGTTTATATTTCCTGTGCACTATAATAATTTTAAGAACTAAAATACAGTAATTGGATGTTTTAAAAGGGTTTAGACGTTTGCATCTAGGCACGTGTCAATTTTATTCCAATATACTGTATTTTATTCTTCTGTTGTTGTGATCTAGACCGAAGTGTGCATATGACATTGCATATAGCATAGGACAAACATGTGGGTGATTTACTCGCTTTGTCTGTTCATTCTTTTCTATATTGCACATTTGCACGAATCAGACTTAAGGGCAAAACCCAATACACGATAAGATGGGGAAGTCATTACCCTTTCTTAGACCAAAAAATACCTCCTCACTCACACAGCCCAAGCCTAAATAAAATTTGCTAGACGTTGGCTCCTAGGGACATCTCAAACTCATTTAAGAGATTGACCTAAGGAGAAAGTTGTTAGAGTTTGACTCTTGTCAAATTGGTGTCAAAGATTGGGGATTGAGAGGCGAAAACTTGAAAAACAGTGGTTTGGTATAATTAGGCCCGTTGCTCCAACATTAATACCTCCCATTAGTCTTGTCTCTACCTGGTTGATTAGCATGCAGTCAGATTTCTACAAGGCATCCCCCGTGGACAGTTTAACCAGTTAGGAGTCGTCTAGGTCTAAGTCAACCCTAGCATAGGCTTGTTTTCTTTTTCTTTTTTCTTTATTTGTTTGTTTGTTTTTTTTTTGCAAATTGTGATATGGATTTCAACAACAACAATTTTTTCAATCCTAATATGAATCCATATTTCACCCCGTTCTCATTTGATTCGCATAATTCTAACCTGGCTATGTATAACATGAACCAACCATATAGGCCAGACTGAGATTATCCGACTCAATATGACCCATACCCCCAATCCTATAACCAAGATTTTTAAAATAATTTCTACTCTTTATAGAGTTTATGGGGATTCACCTCTCTCGAGTCAAATTTTCAACCACCTCATCAACAATTTTTGCAAGATTCATTCCTCGATTTTGCTTTTTCGCAAGACCCATACTCCTTTTTCAGAACCACCCTCTGAAGAAAAATCCGATTTGAAAAGGATATGGAAGCCATGCTTGAGTCCTAACAACAAATTAAAAATTTGCTCAATTCATAATTCTTCCCACATCAAACTTCATATACTCCTTTTCTAGAACATCCAATTGAAGAAAAATCTGAGTATGAAAAGAGTTTGGAAGTCTTTTGTGAAACAGCGCAATAATTTCAAAATATATTGGACTCATCATCTCAACCAAATTTTCAAGAGTCATACTCATCTTTTTCAGTTGCACCAATTAAAAATGAACAACCATCTATCCTGGAAATGAATATGGAACTCTTGCATAAGTCTGAGCAACAATTGCAAAATCTGATGGACTCACGACTTCACCATAAACTAACTTCCATACTCACCTTTTCAAGAAGAACCAATTTCAAAGAGTATCAAAGATATGATTCAGACTCAAAATTCTATTACCCGGCCTATCGTAGGTTAGACTCAATAATGAGTGAATTAATCAATGAGAATGAGAAAAGTCTTTCTTGTTAACCTTTGACCAATCCTTATATCCCTAACTCTATCGATTGGACCCAAGAATCATGTTATTTCGGAAATCAAGATGCAATTTCAACATACACATTTGAAATTGACCAAACTCTAAGTTTTGATAGTCACATTGACATTCTGGCAAGTATTCCTTTTCTGAAATTGAAATTAAACATGAATGCGATCCCGATCCTCATGTTGGTGATTCCATTTCACCTTTTGATTTAGTATTAACTTCGGTATCTTTACCAAATTTTTTTCATATTTCGGAGTCAACATTGAATCCTGTACTAGTACACCGTGAAATTGAATCACTAATATCTTATGATCACACTTCATTAATGGAAAAAGTATGTGAATATCAATTCTTTGGTTTGGACCCCATTTTTGAATCAATTTCGACTCCCCCTTTTGAATCTTGACTTCATCTGAGTCACCCGAGTCGGTAACGATTTTTGTTCCTGTTCCATTTGAGTCTAAATCAATCATTTCCCAAAATGACACTTCATTATTGGACAAAGGTGTTGAACAAACTAACTCAAGAATTATTTTTGAAAATTAGAAATTGGGTGGGGATAATTTTTAATAAGACCATTCACTTCATCATTCTTTTATGGGTTATATTCGAAAGGTCAGTGGTAGGTTCCTGCGAATTCCACAATATATGATTTGGGCCACATTTTATGGGCCAATCAGACCACCAACGGAACTACCACCCTGAGGTAATTTTTTCTTCTCTATTTTGTTTCATGCACATGCACATTCACGTTACATTGAGGACAATTTGAGATAAGTGTTGGGGGGGATTTACTAACACAGTTAGTTTTAAATTTTCTTTCTTTTACACTTCTTTTTAGAAAATTTTTAGATTTTTCTTTTGTATAAAAACTTTTTTCTTTTCTTTTACAAAACATTTTGAAATAAGAGGAATAGTTTTGTTTATTTTTTAGAAAATTAAGATTATCTTAAGAATTAAGAATACCTAAAATTATGAATTTTTAAACCAAGTCAAAATAATAGATTTCGTTTAATTTTAGGATAAGAAAGTAAGATTGGAAAGATAATTTGATCTTGAATTTTTTGCCTTAGATATATGCACTTCACATTTACATAATTTTTGTGATTCAAACAAAGACTAAAAATATCATAAAAATATTATAAATAAATAGCATAAAAGTTAGAGTTAATATCCAAAATATCTTCACAGTTCACAAAGTAGATATTTCTCTAAGAATTTTATGAAAGATCAAAGAATCGATTCAATTTAAATTCTTACATTTAATTATAACAAGATTTTGCATTTAGACTTAGTTTAAGGAAGAATAATTTTTAGTTATCCTATGACCTTGGATCCCTTAAATTTTCGTTAAAATATTTCAACACTTTTCTCTATTTCAAAATGCGTTTTCAAAATACTAACATTTGATTTCTTTCTTTATGGATTTTATGGGTGTAATCCGCTGAAAACCCTCAGGAGACAAAACTCCTCCTCTAGGGGAAACCTAGAGGTTTAACGGCTTATTGCACATGCTCAGTACAATGGCGTCACCTGTGAAAGTGGTGTAATAATTTTATTAGTTTTTCTATTTTGCTCGGGATGAGCAAAAGATAAGTGTAGGGGTGTGATTAGTCTCTAAATATGCATATTTCATACCACATCTTCAAATTTATTTAATATTAAATTCTGTTAATAACACCTCTCTTGTATGTTTCTAGGTCCATGGCATAAAATGAAGAAGAACCCCAAAAATCTCATTTATTTGGTGATTTAAAGCCTACACATATAGCCATTGACTTTGGAAGGTTGTTCTGTCAAAATCAGGTTCCCATATCTAGAAACCAGGGGCTACAACCAACAAGGGGACAAACCGACAATGCATGCCAGAAGCGCTGCGTGTGCGACTGTACCATGGAGCCACGCATCGAGATTCAACGCGCGTTCCAGTGACAACCTCCTTGTGCCCCCCTTGGCCTAAAATACCCCAGGATCTCGACGCGCAATCCCGTGACACCCTCCTGGTGCCCCCCTTGGCCTATAAATACCCTGAGATTTTAGAGCTCAATAGTAGAGAGTTTTAGGATAGATTTCTTCTCTTTAGGGTAGTTTTGTTCTTCTTTTTCTTCTTTTTTTTTGTATTTTTCATTTTTATAGATCATGTAATTGGAAAGAGAGGGATTATAGGATAGAAGGAAAAGTTCTTATAATGGAGGGTAATACTCTATGAAAGGTTCTTCCTTTATCTCTATTTGCTTCTTCTCTAACACTTTACATGTTTAGCTAATTTTTCTCTCATAGAAACTAACCACTAACCACTAACTTGCTAACTCTTTACTTGATAATCCATATGAATCTAATAGTCTCTACTTGACCGTGCTCTTGCAGGAGTCATTGATGGATCATGATGATGGATTCTAATACTCTAACATCTAACTCTCTAACAAGCTAACATTACTTTATTCCATGCCTGCTTTAGTTTTGTTTTGATGGTTTAAGTATAGCTTGCTCTTGTTTGTTGAGTTTGGATGTGAATGTGATCTTATGAGTCATGCTTTTGTAAAGCTCTTGAACTAAGAACTAGTGATGGCCAATGATACATGTGATGCAACTATTACTAAGAGATTAGTGTGATTAATGGAGCCATTAGTAGTTAGTAGCCATAGGTTTTCTTTCCTTTTTACTTTGTTTTAGAAATAATATCAAAAATTACAAATACCTTCTCTTCAATATTTCTATCTTTGTTTTCATCGTACTCTTCTCTTTCCATTATTTCTTTTCTTTTCTTTCTTTTCATTCTTTAAAACATAGAAGAATCGTTAACACACACGTGAATAGACCGGTAAAGATTCTATCGCTTTCTGTCCTTGTGGATTCGACCCGTTTAGTCTCTATGTTATAACGGAAGTATCGAGGAAGCCAAAGCACGCATTTTTAACTCGTGATTTCAAAACATACACTTTTCGTGCACGATTTTTCCCCGATCAGTCAACTCAAATAAAAAAATGAAGGCAGATACTCTATGAAGGGCTCTAGAACTTCTTCTCTATTTTCCTCTAGACAATGAGTTGAGCTGCTCAATTGCCTTCTTGATTAAGAGAGTGAAAATCGACAAGTAAATATGATGCTAGAAATGAATAGCAAGTGAAAATGAATGTAAAACATAAGTGTAAGCAATGCAAGTAGAGTTGAGCAAGAGAGAAAAAAATCGCAAATATAAATGATTTGTTTCGAGGTTCGAGCACCAAACTCTATATCCCCGCCTTCACCGTGTGAAAGAGTTCACTATCCACTAAGGATCTTTCCACAAAGGAGCCTCCACAAATGAACTACAAAGATCTACACAAGACTGGAGTATACAACTCTAACTCTCAATTCTCTACACAAGAGGTAGCACAAAAGCCAATGAGATTTACAAGCTCTTGGAGAACACAAAGATCACAAACAATCCCTTTTACAACTTCCTATAGTATTTGATGTGAGATGGAGTTCAAGAAGTTTGTGAAAGAGAAAATTTGTTGAAATGAGTCAGTTTAAGAGATGAAAACTTGTAGAAATTGATTTTGAAATGAGAGCACTTGAAGCAAGAAAACTTGAAATCTTTTCTTTTGAATAAACTTGATTTTTTAAATATTTCTCAAAAAAATTCTTAGTAATCCTCCACAAATGAACCATATATATAGGAAAATGATAAAACACTATTAGAAGAGCCTATTAGGTCATTAGAAAAGAGATTAGACCCATAAAAAGTAAATATACCCGTTAAAAAAAAGTAAAAAAATTAAGATTTTAAAAAACCAGTGGTTACTGTAGATTTGACAGAACTTCGGTCAACTGGCTGGTCGACCAATAGTTTAAAGATTTGAACTATCCATTGACGTCGGTCGACCGTCCGGTCGACCAATCTTAACTGAGACCAAACTAGTGCCAATCGGTCGACTGCCCAGTCGACTGCTTGGTTTGCCGGTCGACCGGTCGGTCGCCCGACAAACATGCACGACATGCACAGGCTAAGGCCACATATGGCCCAGAGGTTCGGTCGACCACCCGATCAACCAACCTATCCTAAAAACTTATATATAGATAAAATTTGAATTTAAACTTATTTTAAAATATTTTATAATAGTTAGAAAAATGTTTTGGCAATACATAGGCTATAGGATATATGATAGAAATAGGATATATAAATTTGAAAAACATGGGGCATGTAACAAACACCAAATCTTGTAAAATACCAAAGTGAGAAAAACTAGATATCATAACTCGTATTTTGAAAACTTGTATTTTGTATGTGTGACTTCCTTGAGCATCAACTCTACACACTATACTTTAAACATTCTATAATTTTACAATTGTACTCTATGTCTTCAAGCAATCTTCAAAAGGGCTTCTTCAAAATGTGAATCTTGATCGTCCAAATTTGAAACCCTTTCTTTCAGTGATCTTGACACTAGAATACCGTTCTTTTGAGAAAGAATACACCAACAATGTTCTTAGAACATGAAATACTTAGAAAAACACAAACTTGATTAGTACCGAATGACGTCATGTGTTTTGTAATGTGTACTCTTGGGCCAACACTCATTACAAAGTAAAATCATTTGGTTTGAATGTTTGAAGGAACTATACAAAGAGGATGAAGACTTTTTAGATATCTGGGAGAAGTGTTCGTCACGACAACCTGCACAAGATTTTCAGATGTTAGATGGATTTCTTCTCAAAAGAAGCCAGTTATGTGTACCAAGAACTTTATTGAGGGAGAAAGTTATTAAAGACTTGCATGGAGGCAGATTTGCTGGACATTTTGGGAGAGACAAGACGATGGCAAGTTTTGAAAAAAGATACTACTGGCCCTAACTAGGCAAGGATGTGACTCATTGTGAAGAGCTGCCCAGTGTGTCAAATCGCTAAAGGCCAAGCTCAAAGTATGGGCTTGTATACACTTTTACTCGTCCTGAAGGATATTTGGGAAGACTTGAGTATGGATTTACTGTTAGGACTTTCTCACACACAAAAGAGAGTAGATTCTATCTTCATGATAGTTGATCGACTCTCCAAGATGACATACTTTATTCCTTATCGGAAGAATCTGATACAGCACATATGGCCAATTTATTTTCCTAAGAGATAATGAGACTGCATGGCGTGTCGAGTTCCATTGTTTCAGATCGAGACAACAAGTTCTTGGCAATATTTTGGACTACCCTATAGAGAAAGTTAGACACATCTTTAAAGTACAATAGTATGGCACACTCGCAAATCGACGGCTAAAAAGAAGTTGTTAATCGTACCCTAGAAAACTTCTTGAGGAGCATATGTGGAGACAGACCAAGAGCATGAGATCAAGCTCTTCCCCAAATGGAGTTTACTTACAACAGCACAACTTACAGTTTAACGAGTATGTCGCCCTTTTCTATTGTCTATCAGAAGGTACCTCAACACCTCCTAAACTTAGCCAAATTGTCCATGGCGAGAAGTTTAGTAATGCAACTAGTGCCATGGCTGAGCAAGACATAAATGTTCAAAAAGAGATTCAAACAAGGTTGAGAAATTCAATACAAGATACAAAGCCACTACTAATAAAAGGAGGAGAGAATAGGTCTTCGAAGAAGGAGACATGGTGTAGACTGTCTAAAAATCATTAAAGACAAGTCGTCCATGCAGACTTCGCTCGAACGCGAAGGTCACATTTCAATACAAATGTGGACCTCACACCCAATTATAAACGCGAACCTCAGCTTGTCTAGCGTTTCAACTCAAACGCGGAGCTCAGCAAAGCTTGCATTCAAGTTCAAACGAGGAGCTCTGCTAAGCACGCGTTCTAGTTCAAATGAGGAGCTCAGCTAAGCTCGCGTTCCACTTCAAAGGAGAACTCCAATACCTACCGTGTCCAAGTGGAATTATTTTGCATCCTCAGACGATCCAAGAGAAGGTTGTCATTCGGCCGGTCAACAGAGAATAAGATTCACTCTCCATCGTCGCATGAAGAACCCAGCTTTAAATAAAATAGAGATTCAAATATCCTCCTCTCTTTTGTAATCGGATTGCTTGTTATAATTTTCTTTGCAATTAAAATGAATTTTATTTCATATTTTTTTGACCAAACAAAAGATGGCGACTCTGCTGGGGAACGTTTTCTCTACCGATGAGAAAATCATGGCGCAAGTTGACGTCAAACTCATTTAATCAACGGTCAAGTCGTTCGTCTTCAAATTCAATCAAGAGAAATTTGAAGAGTTTTTTTTTTCGGGCTCTAAAAGCCCAAAAGCAACACAGCAGTACAACAGAGTCTCTTTGAGGACCCACTCTCAAGTCTCTTCAGAGACTTCTCCAAAAGTGTCCTGCGCCATTGCTCACAATGCAAGCAACGCCATGTCTAGCAAGGTATTGAAAACCTCCCGTGTAGCCTACACAACCTGCGTCAACGTCTCTAAGGAGACCCGCAGGGCCAGTATGCTAGCTCACGGACAGATCGACAATGAAGGCCAATCCCTCTATCTCTCTCCTCTCCAGACTCTATAATTTCAGGTTGCCAGGGGTTCTCAGTAGCCCATGAGACTCAACTGGAATGCTGAATATCGACGATGACGTCGCATCCATCGATAACAAATCAAACATTCTGCATTTGCAATATGTTTTACAGATACAGAATGCGAGGCTCAGACTCACGTTTCTCTAAAGCAACACGAGACCCGGTCCATACAGATGCAAAACGCGAGGTTCAGACTCGCGTTTCTCTGAAGCAACACGAGACCTACGTTCTTCAAATGTGCGTCTCAAGGCCCAAACGTGAGGTCTGCGTCTTGCTCCAAAATGCGAGACTCGCGACCAATCTATGCCAGAACACGGCTCTCGCGTTCCAACTACTTAATGTGAGAATTCCGTGCAATCTGTGCCAGAACATGACTCTCGTGTTCCTACTACTCAACGTGATGTCTGTGTTTTGAAGCAGACTCTGCCAAAATGTGAGGCTCAGACATGCATTTCATCACAGAAATGCAAGGTACGTGTTCAGTCTGGTATGTCTTTGAAACATACTAAACTAACAAGCCCTTACCTCCAAGGATTTAAGGATAGTCCTTTAGATACTCCTGCAATAGATCTAAGAGACTACTTAACAAAGAAGAGGAGTGTCCATCAAATCACTCTCTAATGCTATTGTGAACGGTTCATCATGACAGTACTTTCTGAATGTACTGTAACTCTCATACGACTAAGCCGTCGGTATTTAATCGACTGTCAGCTACCCCAGTCTCTAACTCAGCCAAGAGACGCCGCTTCCGCAAGAAGAAGTCCTTCTCTGGCATGGAGTACCCTGAGGTAACTTCAAATATGGTGGCTCCATGCATTACACCGAGCAAGTCTAAGGGGAAGCAACTGGTCGTCTACTCTGGCGAGTCTAACAATGAACCTTCTTTTGGTTTTAAGAAACACTAAGCGAATTAGAAGGAGTGTACCAGCACATTCGCATTCGGACTGGTACAATTGCCCTGGTGAACTATAGTGCCCTAACCAGGGGTATTGAAGTAAACGAGACGCACCCACCATTGCGAAATCCCAGGCCTCTGACTTTTATAGAGAAAGAAGCTTTCGCATAC
The DNA here is from genome assembly GCA_038442645.1 of Agave tequilana. NCBI lineage: Eukaryota > Viridiplantae > Streptophyta > Magnoliopsida > Asparagales > Asparagaceae > Agave > Agave tequilana. Next base: position 121,757 of record JAVJIF010006420.1, on the reverse strand, counting down.
ATGGTGGGCACTCCCGAAGAAGTGGCCAAGTGATTCAAAGAGCAGGCCTAAGTTCAGAGGGAACAATTCGATATGATTCGATCTCAGAAAGAATCTATTGACACCCTTGAGCAGATGTTAGTACAGCTGCTTAAGAAGAAGAAAAAGGGTCCAAAGATCAAGGGGAAAAAGGATGGAGAAAGCTCTTCTTCTGAGGATACTGAGAGTGAAAAAAACTCTAACCCTGAGTCTTCTAAACCTTTATCTAAATAGGAGACTTGCTCAGAAATGGATCTCGTCACTTTCAGAGGATGGGCAATCTAGAGAAACGCTTTGAAGACCTTGCACGCTGAGGCGATCTTCAAGATGTGGGGATAGTCCGACCTACCCAGTGGATTGGGACACAACTCTCTACCCTCCAAGGTTCAAGACACCGACCCTACATACTTTCAACAATATAGGGGGGTCACTGAACAGCACATATACTACTTCAAATCTCAAACCAAGAACGTAATATGGAATGATACCATCGTGGGTCTTTTATTCATTGGCACTCTCAAGGGCGTTGCCTTTGAATTGTTCATGAAGCTACCTGCTGGCTCTATCAAAACTTGGGCCACTTGGAAAAGCTATTTCTGGCTCGCTTATTCGAAGATGGTACAGAGGTAGCAATGCCGACTCTTCTCGCCACAAAGCAGAAGAAAGGAGAGTACATCAAAGATTTTGTAGAGAGATTTTGGAGTATGTCACTCCATTGTCCAAGTGGCATGTCCCAGTCCACATTGGTGGAGACATGCCATCATAACCTACAGACTGAACTCCTCGCCCAGATAGGAGTGGCGGAATGACGCACTTGGAAGCAGCTGGTGCAACAAGGCGAGCATGTAAAGGAAATAGTCGTCTGGGTCAAGGTTGAAGAGAAAGACATTAAACCAAGACCCGACAAATTGACGTGGCGCACTCCAGAGTCATCTTCTCAGCCAAAAAGATGAGATAATATGACAACAGAGGTTAAATCACCTTCGAAACTCCAGTGAGCCAGAAGGGGTGGAGCTTCCGGCTAAGATGTGCCAGTAAATCATACTCCTTCAAGGATAAGCACGTGGTCTCTCTGTTCAAGTTACTCCAGAAGAGTAACAAACTCAAATTGCTAGAGGTCAGATGCCTTGAAGAAGTCAGAAAGTCTGATGATCCCAACTACTATTTATATCACAGGATGTTGGGGTATCCTACGAAGAACTGCTATATCTTCAAGGATGTTCTTCAAGATCTAATCGACACGGATGACTTCAAACTCCGTCCAGAGCAGAAGAAGGTGACGACTAACATGATATCCCTTCAGTTTGGCATAGAACTCCCATCAGTACTAGCAAGAGTGATTTTCATCCCGAAAGAGGAACTGAGGATGATCAATACTGATCTCCATAACAAAAAAGAGAAAGGCTTTATCCCTATCCCTACTCCTCGAGGAGAGATAATGTGAGTTCAACTCGACATTATCGAAAGCCAATAGGACAATTGTTACATATAGAAAATCTAAAGGTAAGGCTAAAGTATCCTCCAGCAATGTGGTAGGTATCTCTACCAGAGAAACTGAGGAAGATGTTGCTTCCCTCACCAGTTCAAGAGAAGAGGAGTCTGCCTTGGCTGCTGATACAGGTGTTCCTTCCACGTCAAAGACCCTATCTAACAAACAACACTTGAAACAATATGATCAGCTAGTGGTAAGCTCTTCCCAGCCAGTGAAAGAGACAGCCGAGCAGTCTATGAAGCAGCTCGTGGACAAACAGAAGGAGTTTTGTTATGCCCTTCAAAAAGATGATGCGAGACAATTAACTCCCTTCTAGTTTGATATTTTGGCTTAGCTGGCTAACATCCCTGTTCGAATCACTCTATATGAGCTTCTCAGACTTTCAAAATCTATGAGGGAAACTCTAAGAGAAGCGCTGGCAGATTCTGAGGTCTTTTTTAGCCTAGATTCCTGCCATCCAAAGAAGGAAGACGATGGGCACTGTTATCAGGCCTTTAGACATTCCCCATGCATCACATTCTCTCTAGAGGATACACAAATAAAAGAAAAAAATGATAGACCCTTATATTATATAAGGTACATTGGATCATCTGAAGTGAGTCGCATTCAGGTTGATCCAGGACCGCATTGAGTATTATGTCCCCCGGGTCATGCAGTGATTAGTCTACAATTATGCATTTTTTATGTCGCATTTTCCCACCAGTTTATGAATAAATAGTCGGTCTAATACGTGTTTTGGTCTATATTGCAGGTACAACCAAAGTTCAAGGGCAAAGATGGAATAAGAGGCTAATTCAGCTCAATTTATGCTAATTAATCCCGCATTACTTGGAGGCCAAGCAAGGGATCATCTAGAAGATACATTGAACCTAGCCTCTAGCGCACATCAGACGGATCTGCGGTCGAAATTTCCCGAAATTGGATATATCTGGAAGCAGCTAGAAACCAGACGAACGCGCGGACCAAAATCTGGGACCCACCTCCCTGGAATTGCCGCAAAGGCGCGGCAAAACGCGGCAATTCTAGGGAGCCACGCGTCGATTTTCGATGCGTGGCCCTGTCTCGTCTTCTGGATCCTTCTGAGCTCTATAAATAGCCCTGCAGAGAGCCAAATCGAGAGCAAACTGCGTTTTTAGGAGCAGATCCAGATTTTAGTGTAGAGTAGGTGAGTTTTCTTCATTTCTTTTATTTTCATTTCTTTTTCTTAGATCATTGTAGTAGGGCTGAGTGATTTCTAGAGAGAGATAGTGAGGGATTGATGTAATAGAGAGTGACACTCTATGTAAAGATGCCTCTTTTCTCTTTCATTGTAATCTCCTTCTCCTTCTACATGATTTCTAGCTAGTTTTTCTTTTCATGGCAATCTAACTACTAACCACTAACCATCTAACCACTTACTTGATAATCCACATGAATCGGGTTGCCTCTATAAGGCCTTGTTCTTACAAGAGCCATTGATGGCCAAAGATGATGGATTCTAACATCTAACTTGCTAACTTGCTAACTTGCTAACCAAGCTAACTCTCTTATTTCATGCTCTTTTATTTCATGCTAGTAGTGTAATGAGTGATGCTTGTAATAGCTTGTTCTTGTTGCAATGTTTTGATTGTTATGAACCATCCATGAGCCATGCTTTGTATTGCTTCTTGAAGATAAGGATTGTGATGGCCGAGGATCAAAATGTGAGGCAACTATCTCGAAGAGGTTAGTATGGTTAGTGGAGTACTTAGTAGTTAGTAGCCATGAGTTTTCTTTTACCTTTGTTTTAGAAATCGTTTTCAAGTTCCTCTTCTTATTTTCTTATCGACGTTTTCATCGCTCTCCTCACCTACCACATGCTTGTTTTCATTTTCTTTTCTTTTTCATTCTTTCAACATAGAAGAATTGTTAACATCTGACGTGACTAGAGACTGTTAATGCTTCTATCGCCTCCCTTTCCTGTGGATACGACCCGTTGAGCCAATGCTATAACGGAAGTATCGAGGGTATACTAAGCACATTCGAGCTTTTCATTTGATTTCATAAATACACATTTTGAGTGCTTGTTTTTACCCCGATCAAATTTTTGGCGCCGTTGCCGGGGAAGGGAATTGTTTTGATGTCACGTCTTTGTTAACATTTGTCTTCTCTGTTTTGGTGTGCAGGGCAATATTTTCAGGTGCTTAACATTGCAGAAAATAACCTAGCTTTGCCTTTCCCTGCTTTAGAAAGCAGGACCCCAGATTTGGAAGGAAAGCCGTGAAACCGCGACTTTTGCCGCGCCACCGCGGCCATTGTGCAATAATTCTGTATATTGTTTGTTCTGGGATGTGTATCTTGTAATAGCTGGTTGATTTCTGCTGCTATCTTTCTTGCTTTGATTGCCTACACACCACAAAAAATAAAAGAACTAAAATACGGTATTTGGACGCCTTTAAAACGGTTTAGACATTTGCATTTAGGCACTTGTCAATTCAATTCCAATATTCTGTATTTTGTTCTGATTGTTGTGATTTGGATGGAGATGTACATATGGCATTGCATATAGCATAGGACAAACACGTGGGTGATTTATCGCTTTGTGTTATCTTCTTGTCTATATTGCACACTTGCACAAATTGAATTTAAGGGCAAACTCCAAACAAGATAAGGTGGGATTTCATACCCCTTCCTTAGCCCAAAAATCATCTCCCCACTCACACAACCCAAGCCCTAATAAAATTTGAATAGACACTGGCCCCTAGGGACATTTCATCTAGGTCTAGGTCAACCCTTCTTTTGGCTTGGTTTTTTATTTTTCTTTTCTTTTTGTTTGTTGTTTGATTTTTCTTTTTGTTTGTGATTTTTTGTGAAATGGCATTCAACAATAACAATTCTTTCAATCCAAACATGAATCCATATTTCACACCAACTCCATTTGACTCGGATAATTCCAACCCGGCGTTTTACAATATGCACCAACCAAATACACCGGGTTGGCCTTATCCGAATCAATACAATCCATACCCACATTCTAATAACTATAATTTCCAAAATAATTTCAACTCGTCACAGAGTAATTGGGGATTCAAGTCCCCCGAGTTTAATTATCAACCTCCTTGTCCCCCATATCCACCTTGTCCATCATATTCACATTATCTACAATATTCATTCCCCGATTCTGCTTCATATACTCCTTTTTCTGGACCTCCAATTGAAGAAAAATCTGAGTTTGAAAAGAGAGTAGAAGCCAATTTACAAGAGGCCGAGCAACAACTTCACAAAACATTGACCTTTCCAATTCCACCACATTTTCAAGATACATACTCATTTCCACCAGTCCAAAATAAAAGACCATCAATTTTGGAAATGAGTATGCGTGAGTCCAAACAACAATCAGAAAATCTAATGGACTCACAAATTTTCCACCAATTCCAAAATAACACTTCATCTTTTCAACAAAATGATGAACCAATGAATTATAAAAAGATGCTTGAAATTATGACTCAGGCTCAAAATGCTCGTAACCGTGACATAGATTTGATGATCCAAACTCTTCATTCTCATCCTATTTCTAATGTCACTAACCATTCTGTCAGAGCCAAAGAGTCATGTTGTTTTGGAAATCAAGATTCAATTTCAGCACACCCACCTGAAATTGTCCAAACTTCAAACCCCATTGCCATTTTGGCAAGTTATCCTTTTCCTGAAATTGAACTTGAGCATAAATATGATCATGAAACTCAAATTAGTGATTCAATTCTACTTCCTGATTCAATTATGACTCCGGTGTCTTCACCTGATTTCAATCCTTTTCCCGAGTCTGTATTGGATCCAGGGCCTATTCATTGTGAAATTGAATCACCAATTTCTTATGATGATCATATTGAACTTGATCAATTTCATACTTTTGAAAGACCCATTGATAAATTGGCAAGTTCCCATTTTTGTGGAATTGAACTGAATGAGGAATGTGACTTTGATCCTCCAATTTGTGATCTTGTTCAAATTCCCGAATCACTATTGACTCCTGTTATGTTACCCAATTTGAGCAACATTTTAGAGTCAGTTTTGATTCCCATACCTGTCATTCATGAACTTGAATCACTACTCATAGAAAGTCACATTCCATCATGGGGAAATAATGGTGGACTTGAGCTTCATTTTCTTGATTTGGACCCACTTCCTGAACCGATTTCAACTCCTGAACCTTTACTTGATTTAAGTCTTTTTTCTGAGTTGATATTAGTTCCTGTGCTTCCTGAGTCCAAATCAATCATTCCATCTTTTCATACTCCATTCTGGGACAAGGATCTTGATAAATTTGACTCCGAAATTATTTTGAAAATTTGGAAATTTGATGGGGTAACATTTTTAATAAAAATTATAAATGCATACATCTTTTTCGTGGGTTGTATCATGGAGGTTTCTGGTGGGTTCCTTCGGACTCCACGCAATAATGATTGGGCCACCTTTCGTGGACCAATCAGACCGCCACCGGAACCACCACCTTGAGGTAATTTTTTCCTTCCCTCTCTATTTGTTTCATGCATACATATATCACGATGCATTGAGGACAATGCATGAAATAAGTGTGGGGGAGGGTTTACTAACATAGAGTTTTTAGATTTTCTTTCTTTTACACTTCTTTTAGAAATAAAAAAAAAAACTTTTGAAATAAGAGACAAAGTTTTGATCTATTTTTAAGAAAATTAAGATGTATCTTAGAAATTAAGAAAGCCTTAATTATGACATCTTAAACCTAGTTGAAATAATAGATCTTGTTTGAAATTATAGGCTAAGTAAGAAAATTAAGGAGATATTTTTATCTTGAATTTTTTGCCTTAGATAGTAAGCACTTCACACTTACACATTTTTGGGATGGAAACAAAGACCTAAAATGCCATATATAAAAAAAAATAAAAAAAAGAAAAAATATATATATAAATAAAACATCACTTATTAAACTGGATAATTGTGCCTCAAGAAGCATGATTATTCACGCCTAACGGTGGTAAAGGAAATAAATAATCCCCTTTAGTTTTGTGGCCTTTTTCACTTGAGTACTTAAACCCGAGGGATGTTTTCTCATCTGGTGCCCTAAGACCGACTGGTTTGGGAGTCATCGGTTATAGGCTCGTTACAAGGGTGAACTAGAAAGCCTAAACTAAGGGAAGAATAAAAAAAAGGAATAATATATATATATATAAATAAATGGCTTGATGGTTAGAGTTGAAATCCCAGAAATCTTCACTGTCACGGTGTGCATACTATCTAGGTTTTATGAAAGATAAAGTATTCAATCCAATTTGAATTCTTACCTTAATTGAAGACAAGATCTTGCATAGAGACTAAGTTTAAGGGAGAATGATTATAGGTGGACTTATGACCTAAGATCACTTATATTTTTACAAAAATAGTTCGTAAACTTGTCTCTCTTTCAAAATGCGTTTTCAAAATACTAACATTTGTCTTCTTTCTTTATGGATTTTGTGGGTGTAATCCGCTGAAAACCCTCAGGAGACAACACTCCTCCTCTAGGGTAACCTAGAGGTTTAACGGCTTGTTGCACACGCTCAGTGCAATCGCGTCACCTGCGAAAGTGGTGTAATAAAATTGGTAGTATAGTTTTTCTTTTCTTTGTTTTGCTCGGGACGAGCAAAAGAATAAGTGTGGGGGTGTGATTAGTCTACAATTATGCATTTTTTATGTCGCATTTTCCCACCAGTTTATGAATAAATAGTCGGTCTAATATGTGTTTTGGTCTATATTGCAGGTACAACCAAAGTTCAAGGGCAAAGATGGAATAAGAGGCTAATTCAGCTCAATTTATGCTAATTAATCCCGCATTACTTGGAGGCCAAGCAAGGGATCATCTAGAAGATACATTGAACCTAGCCTCTAGCGCACATTAGACGGATCTGCGGTCGAAATTTCCCGAAATTGGATATATCTGGAAGCAGCTAGAAGCCAGACGAACGCGCGGACCAAAATCTGGGACCCACCTCCCTGGAATTGCCACAAAGGCGCGGCAAAACGCGGCAATTCTAGGGAGCCACGCGTCGATTTTCGACGCGTGGCCCTGTCTCGTCTTCTAGATCCTTCTGAGCCCTATAAATAGCCCTGCAGAGAGCCAAACCGAGAGCAGACTGCGTTTTTAGGAGCAGATCCAGATTTTAGTGTAGAGTAGGTGAGTTTTCTTCATTTCTTTTATTTTCATTTCTTTTTCTTAGATCATTGTAGTAGGGCTGAGTGATTTCTAGAGAGAGATAGTGAGGGATTGATGTAATAGAGAGTGACACTCTATGTAAAGATGCCTCTTTTCTCTTTCATTGTAATCTCCTTCTCCTTCTACATGATTTCTAGCTAGTTTTTCTTTTCATGGCAATCTAACTACTAACCACTAACCATCTAACCACTTACTTGATAATCCACATGAATCGGGTTGCCTCTACAAGGCCTTGTTCTTACAAGAGCCATTGATGGCCAAAGATGATGGATTCTAACATCTAACTTGCTAACTTGCTAACTTGCTAACCAAGCTAACTCTCTTATTTCATGCTCTTTTATTTCATGCTAGTAGTGTAATGAGTGATGCTTGTAATAGCTTGTTCTTGTTGCAATGTTTTGATTATTATGACCATCCATGAGCCATGCTTTGTATTGCTTCTTGAAGATAAGGATTGTGATGGCCGAGGATCAAAATGTGAGGCAACTATCTCAAAGAGGTTAGTATGGTTAGTGGAGTACTTAGTAGTTAGTAGCCATGAGTTTTCTTTTACCTTTGTTTTAGAAATCATTTTCAAGTTCCTCTTCTTATTTTCTTATCGACGTTTTCATCGCTCTCCTCACCTACCACATGCTTGTTTTCATTTTCTTTTCTTTTTCATTCTTTCAACATAGAAGAATTGTTAACATCTGACGTGACTAGAGACTGTTAATGCTTCTATCGCCTCCCTTCCCTATGGATACGACCCGTTGAGCCAATGCTATAACGGAAGTATCGAGGGTATACTAAGCACATTCGAGCTTTTCATTTGATTTCATAAATACACATTTTGAGTGCTTGTTTTTACCCCGATCATGCAGCACGTGGGGATTCCCACCTATCGATTGAGCGATACACAAACTACCATTTATGGCTTTAATGCTAATGGTACGTGCCTGATAAGAAAGATTACTCAGATACCAAATTAGGGATTTGAAGTCTGAAGTGTGTGTTATGTCATTGATGTCGACACATCTTACAACCTGCTGCTGGGACGACCATGGAGCCACCACAACTCCATCGTCCCGTCTACCCTTCATCAAATGATGAAATATGCTGATGAACGGGAAAGATTGTGAACATTGATTACTGAAAAGAATCCGTTTAAGTAGGCAGAGAATTACTTCACTAATTCACTCCTCTACCAAGATTCTCTTGAGACTGATGAGAATCTCCAGCCAGAAAAACCAGTCTCTGGCAATGAAGCAGACACGAAACCAGAGGCAGAAAAAGAATGTCGTTGTGAAATAAATCCCCTTGTAATAAGCATTGATAAGCTTGATTTCAATACCATTACCAATGTTGAAGGCGAGTGGTTTATCAATAAAAACTTAGATTCGATTTACTTGTACCATCAGACACTAGTATAGACATGGATAATGACCAATGGTCTGCAGTAGATGCTCTGATATCATTGTATGCACCAATAAAGTCATCCTTCATCGTGCGCGAAAATACCAGTAATGCACAAGGAGCTTTCTTCGAAGTGCCAGCTAAACGCAAGGGTCCAAAGCCAATTCTATTCGGGAGAATCGAGTCTGAACCAGTGACTCGAGAAAGCTCGGAAGATGATCCAGAGTCCCTATAGTTCTCATATTACGAGCCAAATGCATGTCGTATAATGGAGAATATGGGGTATGACCTGATGAAAAGGTTTGACTTGAGCTTTGGTCAAGGAAGAGGAATACTGATCTGATTTTTTGTCCCAAAGGAGAAGGCCCCTGACTACTATCATCAAACGTGGAGGGGGTTAGGGTATGTGTCAACTCCAATCCCATCGGGCTCTGAGTTTGAGGAATCATTATATCACGATCACTCATCAAGCACATTTTCATGTGAATCAGATATCAGTGTCGACGCCATCTCTGAAGATCTTTCAGTGAATATGGTTTTAACTAGCCATCTGGAGGATGAAGACGAAGATGAAAAAATAGTCCAGGCAGACACTGATCCCTAGATCAAACACCTGAATACTCTCTGAGACATACACTTCGAGTAGCGTGAGCCACCCACAGATGATAAAGTGATTCAGATCAACCTAGGAGATGAGGTTAACCTCAAACCCATCTCTTATAAGTGAGAGCTTACCACTCTCCGAGAAAGAAGACCTAATACATCTTATACAAGAGAAATAGACGTCTTCACTAGGAACTACGAGGACATGCCCGAACTTGTCCTCAAATGGCTATGCATCGCCTCAATATCTATCCAAACATGAAACCAGTTAAGTAACAGTAATGACGATTCTGCCTAGAAATAATGGAGGCAATTGAATTAGAAATTAAAAAGCTCATAGACTCTAGTTTCATTAGGGAAGAATAATACCTTGACTGGGTAGCGAACATCGTGCCCATCATCAAGAAGAATGGAAAGATTCAGATTTGTATTGACTTCTACGATCTGAAAACGGCCTGTCCCTAAGATGAATTCTCTCTCCTGATCACAGATGTTATGATCGACAATACGTACGGTTTCGAGAGGATGTCCTTGATGGATAAATTTTTAGGATATAATCAAATCAAGATGCACCCTGAAGATAAAAAGTATACATCTTTTAGAATGCCACTGGGGGTGTATTATTACACCATGATGCCCTTCGACATGAAGAATGCAGAGGCGACATATTAAAGGGCAATGAATATAATCTTTCACGAGCATATACGCAAGACCGTAGAATGCTACGTGGATGATATAGTAGTAAATATCCATGCTAAAGGCGATCACATTGTAGATCTGAAGAGAATATTTAACATCATGTGGACTCATCAACTGAACATGAACCCAACCAAGTCCTTCATGGGGGTAGCCAGTGGCAAGTTTCTTGAGTTCATTGTGACATCCAAAGGAATCCATCTCGACCTGCAGAAAATCTGTGCCATCCAGAAGATGCAATCACCAAAAAATCACAGAGAACTAAGAGAGTTGCAAGGATTCTAGCTTACATCTGGAGATTCATATCGAATCTTTCAAGACGTTGCCAACCCTTCACCAAGCTGACGAAGAAGGGAGTCTCCTTTATTTGGGACTATGCTTGTCAAGAAGCGTTCGACAAAATCAAGCAATACCTCATGTACCTACCCGCCTTTGCAGATCCAATGTCAGGAAGACCCTTTCTGATATACATTCGAGCTATTATCATTCTCTAGGAGCCTTACTAGCCTAGAATAATGATCTGGGACATGAGCAAGCAATCTACTACCTAACTGGAATCATGATTGGAGCAGAACATCGTTACAACTCGGTCGAAAAAGAGTGTCTAGCCTTAGTCTTTGTTCTAAAAATGTGACATTACCTGGTGGGCCAGAATTCACGTCATTTCGAAAGTTAATCCTTTGAGGTTGCTTATGTTGAAACCATCATCGCTAAACAGTCGATTAGCGAAATGAACTATATTGTTCTGGCAATACGAGATGCAATTCCTGCCACATAAAGCTACGAAAGGACAAGAAGTGGCAGACTTCTTGGTTGAACATCCAGATTCAAGAGCAACCAGACTTTACGAAGATCTCCATATGAGATAGCTGAAGTCTACATGACCCAAACGTCTTTCGAAGAACAAGTATGGCAATTATTCTTCGACGACACATCAAGGATAGGTCCCATAGGAAACATTGTAGCTGGAGTGGGGGTAGTGCTTGTATCTCCACAAAACTACGTGATCTCTCGTGCATTCTCATTAACCGTGCTGTGTTCCAACAACATTATGGAATACAACGCTCTTTTGATCGGGATGCAACTTGTTGAAGAGATTGGAGTCAAAAATCTCGAAGCATACGGTAATTCAAAGCTCACCGTCAATCAGGTTCGCAGGGAGTATGAAGTCTAACATAAAGACTTGGTGCTCTATCACAACGCAACCGTTAACATGGCAATGAAGTTTAGAAGCTTTTACATTCACTATGTACCACGTCAGCAAAATGCGTATGCAGACACATTGGCATCTCTCGCTACTTCATTTGCCTTTCCAGCCGGAACCACGGAGAAAGTACTTGTCTACAACGATGACTTGTACTACCCAAAATTTACTTTTGAAGAAAGTCAAACTCCAAAAGGAGACCTTCAAGTCAAAGAGGTTTTGGAGACTTCAACAAGTTCAGAGCCAGGGATTAGCTATTCCTATTCATCGACTTTATTTTATACGGCATTATAAGGTAGCCACCATTAGAAGAAAGGCTCCTCGATTTTACTACATTGCGATTACGCGAACATTATATCGCCGATCGTATGATGAAATTTTACCTGCTGCCTTTCATACAAAGAGGCACATGAGGAACTTAGGGAAGCTCATAGCGGTATGTGCAGAGCTCACCAATCAGGACCCAAGCTCAAAGACCGGTTGCGAAGATTTGACTACTATTGGCCGAAGATGATCCCTGATGCCATCGCTATGCTAAACGATGCCATGCTTGTCAAATCAACGGTGACTTCATCCATCTAGCACCGGGACATCTTCATCCAACGTCTTTTCATGGCCACTTGAAATATAGGGAATGGATGTTATCGGACCATCAGCCCCCAACATCCAAAGAACATCGCTTCATCTTGGCCATAACTGACTACTTCTCGAAGTGGGTAGAAGCTGTTCCCCTGAAAGTGGGAAAAACATCAGATGTGATCAAATTCATCAAGCATCATGTACTCTATCACTTTGGCGTGCCCCGACGAATTATCTACGACAATGGACCTTAATCATTAGCCAAGCATTTCAGAGATTTTGTAATAAGTTCATAGTCCAAAGTGTGTCTTCAACAAAATACTATCCAGCTCCCAACAGTTTTGGAGAAGCCTTTAATAAAACTATTGGAATGCTTTTCAAGAAGTTCATCGTAAAAAGATAGCGCGACTGTGACAACAAATTAGGCGGATGCCTCTGGGCCCACTGCACAACTTTGAGAACTCTGACAAAAGCTACGTCATTCTCCTTGGTGTATGAATTATTGGCCCAAAGGCCCATCACTCAAGTTTTGATGATGATCAACTCATGTAGTTATAGTACTAATGATCTTGTGTTTAATTAGTTTCAGATTTGTGATCAAGATCTTAGTAGGTGTGTAGCTTCAACAAAGGATTTAAAGTCAAGTTTTTGGAGCTAGCACGGTTTGGATTCACGAGCCTATGCATCAAGACCACATCAAGTACTCAAGAGGAGTCGAGCTCGTTGGATCGTGTTTGGACCAAGTCAAGAAGATGAGAAGACTTCAAGATCAAGAGTTGTGTCTAGGTTTTTTTTTATTTTTTTTTTAGATAAAATGTAAAGGATAGAATAGTTGGTGGATTGCTTAAGTATATCTTACACACACACACACACTCTTGATTTAGTTATGTTTTCATAAAAGAGATTTCATTTTAAGAAAACAATTTTCATTTTGGAAAAATACCGGTTTGGTTTTTGGTATTCTAGTTTACATGTTTAACCAAAGCCGTATTTAGAGCTTAATATCAAAAACATAGATATTTCATCTTGTTTGTGTAGTGGATCATATCCATACACTCTATACTTTCAAAGAGTTTAAATATCTTGTTTTTGTATTTGGAGAAGTTTTGGAAAATCCAACTTGGAAAATACAGTTTTCGTTTTTAGCCAAAATTTCTAATATACAAAAATAGTTCAAATTATTTGTAACATGTCTTGATTTGTGCAAGCATGTTTATTTATCAAAGTATATTGGTAAAACTATTTTTTAGATTTTTCGTGAATTTATGGGATTTTATTTCAATCAAAATGTCAACATTTTTATTCCCATAATTTTGTTCCCTGGCTTCAGCTGGTCGACCGAAGTCTGAAGTCGGTCGACCGGGCGGTCGACCGACGTGCACAGACGTGCACGCCAAGTTCTGGCTGGAGGGCTGGTCGACCGACCCGATCGACCGTCCAGAGAGCTCTGCTCTCTGGAAAGGCCCCGGTCGACCGACCGGTCGACCGGACAGAGAGCAGTGCTCTCTGTATCCAAGCCACGGTCGACCTGCCGGTCGACCGCTGCCCCAATGGTCAGAAAAATAACCGTTGGCGGTCGATCGGGCGGTCGACCGTCAGGCCACCTGGATCCCAACGGCTAGTTTTTCTAGCCCTATAAATTTGGGGGTTTGGGTGCTGTTTTCCACAAGATTTTAAGAAGAGTTTTGGGCTAGTTTTCCTACTCATTTTAGTGGTTATATCCATAAGTTTTAGAGCAAAATATTTCCAATCAAAAGGGGAGTTTATCAAGAGTGTTTTGCAAAGTGATTTCCTTGAGTTTTTTACCACACATTCCATCCTTGTTTTTCTCACAAACACTTGAGCAACCCACTGACATATTCATCCTATTGGAGTATTTTTGTAAGAGTGTTTATTGGTGATCAAAGTGTTTAGATCACCAAGAGATCTTTTCTTGTACCTTGATGAGGCGGACAAGTGTGTTCGCGGTGTTTCGAGTTCGTGTGTGAACTCCGTGTTTGAGATGCGGCCTTGGCGAGCTAGTGGGCTCGTGGTGTGTACGGGGCTAGGGAGTCCGAGGGCTTGTAGGTGTTGTGGCACCGAGTGATCCGGTGGGATCGAGCTTAGTGGAAATCCTTCAAGTGTGAAGGTGGGGATGTAGAGCAAGTGTGCTCGAACCTCGAAACAAATCCCTTGTGTTTGCGATTGCTCTTTCTCTCTCTCCCTTACTTGTTTATATCTTACATGCTTATATTGCTTTCATCTTTATATGCTTGATATACCTTGTGTGCTTAATTGTTATATGCTTGGGGATTGTTTGCTAACACTAGTTTTCAATCAAGAGAGCCAACGCGGCACCTCAACTCTTATTTAGAGGAATCTTGAGGAGTTAGTTCAGAGCCCTTCACGGGAAATTCGGCTACACTCTTGTGTTAAACTTGGTGTTTAGTTAAATAAGTTTTTAATTCCGCATTTAGTGTCCATTAGATTAGCCATCACCTATTCACCCCCCCTCTAGGTGAGACTTTACAATTGGTATCAGAGCCAAGTGCTCTTGATTTGGGGTCTAACAACGTAAAGTTAAAGATCCTCATTTTTAGGCTAATCACAAAATTTGTACACACACCATGGACTTCATGTCACCTCCCACCTTTGACATCCTTAACATCTAAACATGAAGGTTAAGATGTCCTTATACCTCAAAGCCCTAGGGATTCATGTTTATTTTGCCACTACTAGAGATTCATATTGTTTAAATGGCAAAATATTAAGGCTAATGCAAAAGCCCTACATGCTTTAAAATCTACCCTAAATGATGTTTATTTATCTAGGGTTGCTAATTTTGATTCGGCTTTTATAGTTTGGAACTCGTTGATCTCCCCTGGCAAAAAAGAACAATATTATGCAGGGAGCGACTCAGATGTTGGAAGTGACGCTTTCAACTTGTGCTACATGGTCCAAGGGGATAACCCCCTTGAGGTAACTACCGAATTCGAGGTAGAAGAAGATGACATGTCATATGATGAGCTTACATCTTTTTGTCAACAATTACTTGAAAAATATGACATGATTAAAAAGGATAACACTTCTTTGAAAAGAAAAATGATTGAAAAAGAAAAAGAAAAAGTTTCTAAAAATAATAAGAAAAATGATTCTATTTCTCATCATGCTTTACATGCCACCACTAATGAGATGAAATTTTTAAAAAATAAAATAAATTGTTTGAGCTCAACTTTGAGCACATGTGCATTTAACCATTCTAGATTGGAGTCCTTGTTTTCAAAGAAACAAACTTCACACATTCATGCACATCATCCTCATCATGCATATGCTTATGTTGCACGTCATGCTCACACTCACACTCATATGCATACTAAGGTGTACAAATGTACACATTGTGGCCGCAAAGGCCATTTAGCAAAGTTTTGTTTTGACAAGATATATCATATGAATTTTGCTAAGAAAAATGTTTGGGTTCCTTACAAAGCTAACCCCCAAGGACCCAAAAGAAAATGGGTACCAAAATCCCCACCTTGTGTATTTGATGTAGGTGAGGGCTCTCACACGACGTGAGAGATTTGGTGCCTTGGTGGTGATTGCATATGGACTTGAAGGACATATAATTGATGCACCGCTATCAAGGAGTTTTGATGGGACGACCACCATGTTTAGAGAATTAGAGCATAGTTCTTTTGTTTGGTAACTATCTCTAAACTCCTATTTTATTTATGTACATGCTTGTTCATACATGATATTTTTAGCATGTTCATATTTTATTTGTTTTTGTGCTTCATGAGGTATATAACTTGTTTAGATGTAGATTCTATTAAAACTTGGATTTATATGTGTACAAGTAGTGAGCAACATTTGATTCATATACGTTTACACTTCATTGTTCATTTGTACTCACTATATGCACATGTATAGCCTAGTTTTGATGATTTCCTCATTTACACTTATTTTGCCTATTTACATGTTTTACCTCATGTATATGTAGTTTATATTCAAATCTAATAAATATACATGTATACCCCATGAGTCATTTGCCTTCATGCAATTTACATTATGGACTCTTTTTATGTTTGGGATATGTATACATATTTTTAGTTTTGGATAAATCATACATATACCTAGAAGTTTGTTTTAAAAATGAAAAATGAATTTTCATGATTTGTTTGATAAAATGATGTTTGTGTTTTGAGCTTCACTGATTATTTTCATGAAAAATGCTAAACACATGATTCTTGTACACTCACACTTTAGTTGTTTATTCATGACTTTGTTTCATGATTCTTTTTGAGCTTTATCGACTTTGAGTGTCAACTCTTGTGTATTTGGTATGATTCATGAAAACATGTGATTTGATTTCATGTTTTGAAGGATCTTTAACTAGTTTTTCAAAAATTAATCTAACTAGTTATTGTTCTTCATTTGGTAGTGATTTTCAATAAAAATATTTTCAAAACCTATTTTGAAAACCCCTACCTATTCCCTTTAATGGGCGGATGGATGGGCGAGTATGCCTTGTAAGCTTAATTGAAAAATCTTTTATCTTGTGCATATAAAGGGTGGTAGGTTATGAGTTATATACATGATTTACATTGTTATTTTCAATTGGTATCTCAATTGATATTTTTGTATATACTCATATTTTGTTTATATATATGTATGCTTTCAATTTCGAATAATATCAATTTTTATTGGTATTCTATTTCTCATACATATATATGATTTTCATGTGCTTGCTATACAATGGGTTTACATATTTAAAGCACAAAATTAGTTTATGCTAAGCTTGATCTAAAACTTTATTTTCAATTGGTATCTCAATTGACATTTTAATAAAGCTTATGCATGATTTTTCAATTGGTATCTATTTGCTTCTATTTCAAATTTCTTATAAATTTACAATTGATATCAATATGTATTGCCTATTTGAAAAATTCAAAATTTGTAATGTTTATTTACAATTGGTATCTTAAAAATTTGATTTATGAAGATATCTCAAAATTTGTTTTATTGAAGAAAATTAAAAATGTTTTGATGTGTATTGCCTATATGCAAGGGGAGCTTAACATCTCTTCTACATATAGATTCATGTTGAGTGTATCTTGTATTGAGGAGCTTGACAACTCTTCTTTATGTGATACACGTGTGTAGGGGGAGCTTCACATCTCCTCTTATGCATTGCATATTATGCGTTATGTGAATTAGGGCTTGTCATCCCTCTTTCATGTAATGTATATGTGTAAGAAAGCTAACTTAGCATCTTCCTCTTCATGAATGTATATCGCGTATATCCTTTATTGATTTGTTTTATGTCACCCCTTTTATTGATTTTTTGCTTTTGGACAAAAGGGGAGAAAAATTTGATGATTTTGCTTTTACTTTAACCCCTTTGTTGATGATTGACAAAAGGGGGAGAAGTATTTGGAATATATGCATGTTTTCCTTCCTTTATTCATAAAGGGGGAAGTAGTATTTATGTTTATGCATATATGTTTTGTTTGCAAATAGGAGAAAAAGAATTTGATGTGTTTTATGCTTGATTGGCATGTTTATCTCCTTACGTTTGCATACATGTTTATGAGCATTCATTGCATATTTATTTGTTTATTTGTTATGCATGAGTTAAGGGGGAGCTTCTTTGAAGTTTTACTTTAATCCATACATATAACTTCATGAGTTTTGTCATCATCAAAAAGGGGGAGATTGTTGGCCTAAAGGCCCATCACTCTAGTTTTGATGGATCAACTCATGTAGTTATAGTACTAATGATCTTGTGTTTAATTAGTTTCAGATTTGTGATCAAGATCTTAGTAGGTGTGTAGCTTCAACAAAGGATTTAAAGTCAAGTTTTGGAGCTAGCACGGTTTGGATTCACGAGCCTATGCATCAAGACCACATCAAGTACTCAAGAGGAGTCGAGCTCGTTGGATCGTGTTTGGATCAAGTCAAGAAGATGAGAAGACTTCAAGTGAAGATTTCAAGATCAAGACTTGTGTCTAGGTTTGTTTTTATAAGATTTTGTTTTAGATAAAATGTAAAAGATAGAATAGTTGGTGGATTGCTCAAGTATATCTTACACACACACACTCTTGATTTAGTTATGTTTTCATAAAAGAGATTTCATTTTAAGAAAACAATTTTCATTTTGGAAAAATACCGGTTTGATTTTTGGTATTCTAGTTTACATGTTTTAACCAAACCGTATTTAGAGCTTAATGTCAAAAACATAGATATTTCATCTTGTTTGTGTAGTGGATCATATCCATACACTCTATGCTTTCAAAGAGTTTAAATATCTTGTTTTTGTATTTGGAGAAGTTTTGGAAAAACCAACTTGGAAAAATACAATTTTCGTTTTTAGCCAAAATTTCTAAGATACAAAAATAGTTCAAATTATTTGTAACATGTCTTGATTTTGTGCAAGCATGTTTGTTTATCAAAGTATATTGGTAAAACTATTTTTTAGATTTTTCGTGAATTTATGGGATTTTATTTCAATCAAAATGTCAACATTTTTATTCCCAGAATTTTGTTCCCTGGCTTCAGCCGGTCGACCGACCAGTCGACCAAAGTCTGAAGTCGGTCGACCGGGCGGTCGACCGACGTGCACAGACGTGCAAGCCAAGTTCTGGCTGGAGGGCCGGTCGACTGACCCGGTCGACCGTCCAGAGAGCTCTGCTCTCTGGAAAGGCCCCGGTCGACCGACCGGTCGACCGGACAGAGAGCAGTGCTCTCGTATCCAAGCGACAGTCGACCGGCCGGTCGACCGCTGCCTCAACGGTCAGAAAAATGACCGTTGGCGGTCGACTAGGCGGTCGACCGTTAGGCCACCTGGATCCCAACGGCTAGTTTTTCTAGCCCTATAAATTTGGGGGTTTGGGTGCTGTTTTCCACAAGATTTTAAGAAGAGTTTTGGGCTAGTTTTTCCTACTCATTTCAGTGGTTATATCCACAAGTTTTAGAGCCAAATATTTCCAATCAAAAGGAAAGTTTATCAAGAGTGTTTTGCAAAGTGATTTCCTTGAGTTTTTCACCACACATTCCATCCTTGTTTTTCTCACAAACACTTGAGCAACCCATTGACATATTCATCCTATAGGAGTGTTTTTGTGAGAGTGTTTATTGGTGATCAAAGTGTTTAGATCACTAAGAGATCTTTTCTTGTACCTTGAGGAGGCGGACAAGTGTGTTCGCGATGTTTTGAGTTCGTGTGTGAACTCTGTGTTTGAGGTGCGGCCTCGGCGAGCTAGTGGGCTCGCGGTGTGTACGGGACTAGGGAGTCCGAGGGCTTGTAGGTGTTGCGGCACCAAGTGATCCGGTGGGATCGAGCTTAGTGGAAATCCTTCAAGTGTGAAGGCGGGGATGTAGAGCAAGTGTGCTCGAACCTCGAAACAAATCCCTTGTGTTTGCGATTGCTCTTTCTCTCTCTCCTTTACTTGTTTATATCTTACATGCTTATATTGCTTTCATCTTTATATGCTTGATATACCTTGTGTGCTTAATTGTTATATGCTTGGGGATTGTTTGCTAACACTAGTTTTCAACTAAGAGAGCCAACGCGGCACCTCAACTCTTATTTAGAGGAATCTTGAGGAGTTAGTCCAGAGCCCTTCACGGGGAATTCGGCTACACTCTTGTGTTAAACTTGGTGTTTAGTTAAATAAGTTTTTAATTCCGCATTTAGTGTCCATTAGATTAGCCATCACCTATTCACCCCCCTCTAGGTGACTTTACATGAATGTGAAGCTGTACTCCTGCTAGAAGTTCAGATTCTATCTTTGTGCATTGCTTTGATAATAGAGATGACAGACGAGGAGAAGTATCGATTGCGACTCTAGGAGTTAGAAGCTTTGGACTATTAATATCTACAAGCTCAACAACACATTGAGCTCCATCAAGATTGGATTTCTAGAACCTTCAGCAAAAAGTTAGAGAATAAATTTTCAAGAAAAGCGACCTTGTCTTATCTGTCAGAAGACTCATGGTTATGACACATAAGACGAAAAGAAAATTTCAACCCAAATGAGAAGGACAAGTTGTAGTAAAGTTAGTTTACTCAAAGTGGAGCATAACGCCTTATAACTCCTAACGACAATACGCTCATGATGCTGACCAACGACAGATTCTTGAAGAAGTACTATCTTTAAAGGGATATTTCTCATGATCAAGTTAACACTACACCTCTGATTGAAGATTCACCCAATTTAGTCAGATGGATTAGGGTTTTAGATCCAAGGTGCTTGGGAGAGCGCCTAAGAAAAGCTTACTCATTCATTGGATCATATCACGATCGATCAGTGCTAAGTCGACCAAACATTGGTGACATATAATGCATAATGTTAACATTGAAGCAATGACAAAGTTGGAAACTTTGATTTTAGCCTTGTGACTCTTCTCATGATCAAGTTAACACTATACCTCTAATCAAAAATTCACCCTGATCAGTCAGAAGAATTAGAGTTTGAGATCAAGATGCTTGGGAGAGCGCCAAAGAAAAGCTTTCCCATTCAATGGATCACATCACGGTTGATCGACGCCGAGCCGATAGAACATTGGCGACATTTTGGTGCATGATGTCAACATTGAAGCAATGACAAAGTTGAAAACTCCGCGCTTTGTCACTCTTCTCATGATCAAGTTAACACCTCACCTTTGATCGAAGATTCACCTTGATCTGTTAGATGGATTAGAATTTGAGATTCAAAATGCTTGGGATAGCGCCAAACAAAAGTTTCCTCATTTAGTGGATCACATCACGGTTGGTTGAGATCATCAAACATCAGTGTCCAATGATGCATGATGTAAACATTGAAGAAAAGATAACGACAGAATACCAGTTTTTAGCCATATCGCTCTTCTCTAGTATAAAATAATCTCTTTCCCTTCAACACGTGCATAGTAGTCTTCATCAATTGATGGCTGCTCATCCAACTTATGCAACACCTGATCAATAACTTTCATCAAGAGATGCCTTTATTCATCCTCCAAAGTTGGTTGCAAAGCAAAGGCAGGATCTTATTGATCAGTAGGCTGATCCCAAGCTTCCTGGCCTTATCAGTGAACTGTTGAAGCACCGCCGTTCTTAGAGGAGTCCTATTACCCATCATGAACAACAATTTTTTCAAAACTGTTTCCCACAATTCTCTTCAGGAATAGCACAAAGCATAGCGCCAAATAACTTTAGGAGCGCCGAACAACTTTCTCGCAGGAGTTCTAATGGGTACATAAGAAGATTGTTTAATTCCTCACGAAATTCTCAATGTCATGTTAACTATCACTCTGACATATCCACAGGAAATGATGCCTTCTTCGGTAACCCCCCCCAACAGAGTTTGTACTTACTTCTCTGATCCCCAGTGAGATTTAGAAGTCATTTATGAAATGAAAACCCAAAAAGTACATCACATTACTTAAGTAACAAAATAATTCAACACCTCCAATGACTAAAGAATAGAGGAAACAGTTAACTTTTAAGCCCAACAAAAAATTCTTGACAACTCATCATGCTAAGGGGAAAAACATGACTAGCTTAACTAAAACGGAGTTGATAAAAGCACACCAAATCTGCTGATAGCTGAGGGTATGTTAAAAATCCTAAGAGACCTGATCCCGCCTTCCCCTCCAGCCCTTCCAAAATCCCTTACCAATTCTCGTCCATGGAATGGTAAGAGCACAAAAGACTGTAATTATTTCCCCAGTAAAATGATCACAGATTGAACCCGTCATGTTAACATTATACCTCTGGCAGCAAAACCAACATATCCCCAGTAGGATAGAATTTAAACTTGTCAATTCTCTTCAATAGAATGACGAGTCTACTAAAATTGCTCAAACCGCAAAATTTTTCAGCCAAGTTAAACACTACACTTCTGATCAAACTTGCCGATATCATAATACAAATCTCTGTTAAGTTAATATTACACCTATGACAGTGATTCTCTTAATTTTTGAGATATTTGCTGCTAAGTTAAATATCACACCTCTAGCATCCATTTTATTGTTAACTTAAATACCACACCTATAACAATGATTTTCTCTCGAGCTTTTTCATCAAAACTGAGATGTTTAATACTAAGTTAATATTATACCTCTAGCATATATCTTTGTCAAGTTAATATCACACCTCTGACAATTCATTTTGCTCAAACTGCAAATCCAAACCCGTCACGTTAACATTACACTTCTGACGGTAAAAAATTTCATAAATCCCCAGTAGATCAAACTCCACTTGTTATTCTCATTAATAGAATAGAAAGTCCACAAATTCATCCAAATCATGGATTCAACCCATGTCAAGTTAATATCACACCTCTGACAGTAACCCTCTCAATTTCCTAGTGAAATTACCTAATTTTTGATTGCTACATTAATCGTCACCTCAAGCAATCAAATTCAATCATTTTAGTTCATTTGATATTTAAACACAAAAGGAAAAATAAAGATGAGATGAAGGAAAAATAATCACTTTTATTATTCATATCAAAATGATAAAAATGATAAAAACACTCTCTTATTTGATAGGTGAAGTGTTACAAAAAGAAGAAACAAAAAGTTAATCCCGCTCAACAAGAGACTTTGTTTGGTCCTTGAGGTGTTGAATATCTTTTTATCGAGCCTTCTCAACCTCAGCCAAAGCTTGGGTCCTCAACTCCTCTTCTGATAAGAGCTTCTTCGCAGCAAGCTGCCTCTGAAAGGAGTCTAACTTGGAGGAGTGCACTGTGAGATCTTGCTGCACCAGACTCTTGGCGGTATCGAGCTCCTCCACCTTCTTCTCCTCGTTTGCAAGCTTCTGCTCGTTGTCTTAGATTAAGGCTTGTGCCTTAACAATCGCTGCTCGAGCACTTGTTATGACACCCTTCACAGTCTTTTTATAGGCCTCCCAATGGCCGAGATATGCACCGCAGATCTCGAGCTCAATTGAGCTAACACATGGCACTTAGGAGACCCGCATTTTGAACAACATCCGCGTCCAGAATTATCCAATGCGACCTTCGCGTTTCAAGCAAATGATGTCTGCGTCTAAATGCAACATTCACGTTCAAATGACACCCACGTCCATAAAGCTTTGAACGTGACATTCATGTTTCAAACACAAGAGCCAGAGTCACGTCTCAAGCACAATCAAGTGAGAGTTTCTACATCAAATGACATTCGTGTCTTCAACATCAGAAGAAGGTCACATCTATACCAAATGAGAGCCGCATTTTCTCTTCCAATACAAAGAGTATGTCTCTGCTTCTATAATCAGTTCAATAGTACACTGGAAAAAGCAATCGACAATTCTACCAGTTTAACAGTACACCAACAAACAAATCAGAGCTCAGATAAGTTTTCAACTGAGTATAGATACTCTCAACGATCTTCCCTGGAGACTTCAAGCAGTTTAACAGTACATTCATGAAGACTAGAATCCAGATAAGATCAAGCTCAGGATATCTCAAAAGATTGCCAGTCCAATCATGGGAGTCCAAATCAACATGAAATCTAAAGTATTCCAAAATCCGTCTCATTCAACCACGGAGTTTCGAAAACTTTAGAGGAAATTATGTAAACGGTCTAAAAATCACTAAAGACAAGTCCTAAGATGCAGATTTCACTCTAACGCGAAGGTCGCATTTTGATACAAGCACAAATCTTGCACCCAATTATAAACGTGAACCTCAGCCTGTTCAGCATTTCAACTCAAACGCGGAGCTCAGCTAAGCTTGCGTTTTAGTTCAAACGCAAAGTTCAGCCAAGCTCGCATTCCAATTCAAATGCAAAGCTCAGCCAGGTTTGTGTCTCAACTAAAATGCGGATCTCAGCCTCACCCGCGTCTTAATTCAAACGCGAGCCTGCGAGCTCCGTGTTTCAACAATAGAGCAGAACCTATGAGGGCTGCGTTTCTGTTGTAACTGCCCCATTACTGGGTCAATTAATTCTCACGTAATATGAAAAGTTAATTCCCATTATGGAGAAATTTTAGGGGACAATTTTACCCCTGAATATCCTATAAGTAGCCATGAAAGCTATTGAATGGGGACTATTTCTTTTTTAAAAAAAAGAGCAAACTGCTACAAAATACAGAAACTTTGAGCATTCAAAAGGAGTGAGAGAGATAAAGAGAGAGAGTGAGTGAGAGAGAGAGAGAGTTCTTCTTCAAAGGAGAACATCAACACTTGCCGTGGCCAAGTGAAGTTCCTTTGCATCCTCAAAGTGGTCTAAGAGAAGCTTGCCAGTCGGTCGGTCAACAGAGAACAAGATTCACTCTTCATCGCCACACAAAAAAACTCAGCTTTAAACAAATAAGAAATTCAAATATCCTCTTCTCTTTTGTAATCGAATTGTATCGTTGTAATTTTCTTTGCAATTAATAAGAATTTTACTTCACATTTTTTGACCAAACACATAGTGATAATATATTTGAGAAAAGAAAGAATCCCTGCAAGAATGTACAAAATGTTGAAGCCAAAAAAGTATGGTCCATTCAAGATCATGAAGAAGATCAATGATAATGCATATGTTAAAAATCTTCCAAATGATATGGCGATGTTAAAGACATTAACGTAGCTGATCTCTACAATTATTACCCCACAAAAGAGCTATATCCTGACTATAAAATTAAGGACGAGTTCTTTTGAAGAGAGAGATAGATTGATGTAGGAGATCAAGTAGCAAGGCAAGAAAATCAACAGGATGAAATAACTTAACATGTTGACAACCATTCAACTAGCTTGTCGACAGGCTTGTCCCGAGAGCCCGAGTTTGTCAGTCTTTCTTGAACTGTCGACAACCCTTCATATGGCCTGTTGACAGGCTTTTACTAAGAGTTTCATGTTTGACAGTTTTTTCCTTACCTCTCAACAACCCCCTTCAACTGTCGACATGCCTATTATGTATCAATGTTTCTGATTCTGATTAAGAGTTATTTTCTTGGTCTGTTTTGGATTTCAATTTATTTTATTTTTGTTTCTTTATTTTATTTCCTAGTTAGAAAAGTATTCTTCTTTTATTTGCCTATATAAGACCATTTCATTCTAGAGTTCTTGGTATTCAACTTTTAATCAATATAAATTTTGAGTTTTTCTCTTTGCTCGTGGATTCGAGTTTGTTCCTTTTGGCTCATGGATTCGGGTTGTTCTTGCTCGTGGATTCGAGAATCTATCCCTACCTGAAGGCTTCTTCAGGTTCATCAGTGTTAGAGTGAGATTTAGCTCGTGTCGATCATTTCTTCTTTTCCTCGTCCGCATCATCAACTCTTCCTCCTCCTCCCTGCCAATTCCCTGCCGCTAAGAGCCTCCTCTAATCCCTAACCACCGACCCAAACCACCCCTTCCCCTCTCACCTCCTCTTACTCTCCTCCTACGATGCCACCTACTCCAAGGCCCTCGACATGCTCTGCAGGCAGGGTTTACTCTGACGCGGCCTCATTGATCGCGCCCTTGACACCTTCGACCTTATCGTCTACACCTTCAGATGGGCTGAATGTCCCGCATCGTCTGCCTCCAGGACCTCCGCCGCTTCCCTACCGGGGCCCATACTGCCTTCTCCTTCTTCCTTGGGATGCTCGATTCTGACGGCGCGGTCGATCTCGGTGTACGCCATCGCCATTTTTGTTGACAGGTTATCCAAGTGCAGAGACATCGATACTACACACAAGTTGGTCGACAAAATGTGTGAGAGAGGGTCGACCCTAAGTTTGTGTTGCTGAACTCTCTAATTGAGGCCTATACGAAGAAATGGGCCTTGGGTTTGGTTGATTTGGCATTGAGATTGATTGATGAGAAGGGGATTGATCATAACTTATTCTCTCCTCGTTAATGGATATTCTAATACCGGGGAGGTTGATCGAGCAGAGAAGGTGTTTAGGAAGGTGAGAGAGAGGGGATTGGCTGTGGATGTTTACTTATACACCACACTGATCAATGGGTACTGCAGGACAAGAAAGATGAAGCAGGCATTTATGTTGTTTAACGAGTGTGTTGAGAAAGGCCTAAAGCCCAATGAACGAACTTATGGTGCATTGATCAATGGGCTCGCTAAGCTCGGACAATGTTTGTCACGGAGATGTTGGTCGAAGAAATGCAGAGGAAAGGGATCGAGTTAAAACTCATCGTATTTAATACTTTGATTGACAGGTACTACAAGAAAGGGATGATCGACGAGGCGTTGGAGTTGAGAGAGGTCATTGGGAAGAAAGGGTTTGAACTAGACTTGTTCACCTACAAATATAATAGCTTGTGGATTGTGTAAGGTGAACCGAAATGCTGATGCGAAGAATGTACTAAACAGGATGGTTGAGCGAGGGTGGCTCTGAATATGGTGAGTTACACCACATTGATCGACATACACTACAAGGAAGGAGATATGGTCAAGGCGAGGAGGATTTTTTGGAGATGGGGAGCAAAGGGGTCAGTCCAGGGACTACTATGTATAATGTGATGATTGATCGGTATAGCAAGAAAGGGATCATCCGCGAGGCTGAGAGGGTTAGAAAGGATATGGACAAGAAGGGGATGATGCCAGATGTTTTGTCATGCCCCGCTTCCCAAAATATATGGAAATGGAGTCGTGATGAGAGTCGGCGACGTTTATACGCAAGAAAAATACCCCACACATATATGCTAAGCCTAAAGTAACCTGAACAAGTTATATAATCATCGTGAAGATTTAACAATACTGCAATAATACATATAAAGTCTACACATGATCTCAGATGAAATAAGAAATTGAATAGAAGCCAAATCTGATATCAGAGAATAATAGCAGGAATAAGAAACTAGGAATACTAGAAATCAAATAGAGAGAACTCGGGGCTTCTCGCAATATGTACGGTCTCATCGAAACCGAATCAAATAAATAAAACATTCGTATCTGGATGATCAAATCCAGAAAGTCAGAACTCCTAGTGAATGTGTGCATATAAGTGTGAGCAAACTATGAAACATATATACTGGAATAAAATAGAAATACCATATAAAATATGAATGAAAAGTAATAAAGATACTCAGTACAAAATTAGATGTCCAATCCGGTGTTAGGTGTACAATCAGGTCATTAGTAAAATCAGATGTCTACAATCAGGCATATATGTCAAGTTCAGTCTACAATATCAATGTAAGATTTCAATTTTTGTTATTAATTATGTCAGCGAACACCAATTGCCACATGCAATAGACGCATTTCATACTACGCCTACCACACATGTCAATCAGGGTCCTAAGTTATTGAAACTGGTTGGTTGGAGACATTGCCATGCTTTAGGTGGATCTCTACATACCCGGGACCACGACCCCAGATGCCTGGCACTGAACCAGGCCTGTACCGCTAGGTACTCAGTAACAATAACAATAACAGTGGTAATATCAAATGGATGCCAGTCATCCCTGGGAAACCTGCAGTGGAACCCTCATTTTGACTGCGCAACCTGTATCCTAGGTCCACTCAAAATACAGATGTTGTCTCCTCTATCAATTTTCTCAATCCCAGTGTAAGTTATCTTTTTACATTATTATTTAATTCAGTTAAAATAATCAATATTCATGTCACCATAATACTGGGATGATACAGTGACAGTAACTGTATAGTAACAGTAATCATATACACCGTGAACAGTAAAAATAATAGGGGAGAGTATCAGTAACCGTGTATATGATAAATAAAGTTGTACCGAGTGTTACTGTCTAATGATACTTTTGCATTACTTTCAGTAACAAGAATTAATACAGTAACAGATCCTACACCGTCTAGTTGATGCACAAACTCATAAAAACTGATCATAATATCACCCACTCATAATCTCAATAGTCATCGTGATTATCAATTCCAAATCTCAATAGTCATCACGAACATCAACTACTTAAGTTTGATCCGATGCCGTAAACCATAAGTCCATTAAATCAAAAATCAGTTCTCTCACCCTATCAATCAACTCTGATCCTTTAAGTCACTAGTAACAGAGATCAAATAGTAAGTGCTATCAAACTCTGAATATATTTCATCACCGATATCAATGAATTCACTCTCATAATAATTCTATCTCTATAACTGAATAACAACAATAACTAAGAATCCATCTTGAATAGCACTCTACTGATATCCTCGAGATCGACTAAAATAATAAATACTGAGATCACAAGTAATGAATGAAACATTCTCAAAACCAATTTATCCAACGTAATCAAGATCATGATTAAGGAGTGCAACATCTTCGATCAATATGACATTTTGATCATCTCTATATCTAATATCCAACATCGATAGGGTCAACAATACTCAATCAATATAATCAGGGTAAATCTGAAAGTCCTTATTCTAATAATCTAAAACCAAGATTATGTTCAATATCGATATCAAAGGTAGGCTATACTCTCAACACCTGGTGACAATCTAACAAGATCAAACTCCTCTATAAACTGATCAAAATCCAATGTAAAATATATCACAGGTCAATTCCAAGTCTAACTAAGTCAATGCCAATCCAAGTATCCATAAATCGGTCTATTGGTAAAGTAATGTCATATCTAACACTTCCTCGATATCCACAGGAGTTCTAATTGGGATAATCACCAACAATTTTCTATAAGTACTATGCAAAAATATGTCCTCTATCCTCAAATATAAAGTAGGTTAACTAATCAGTAGATCCAATCTAGTCACATCCTAGGGTATCTAATACTAGGCCTAAGCCAACAACCAAAAACTACCAACACATGAAAGACGCTGATAATCGCTCAAATTAACTGAATAAATAAAGTGAACATTCACTGATGTCTCATAAAGTGATACAGGTAATCAAACTGGTAAAATAAAGCATATGGCCACATGTAATAATACAATAACATATAAACACTACTGACAACGGAAAATAGAGAAAATGATACAAGGGCAAACACTCACATGAAATGACACGATTTGGAGCTGAATCGTCATCTGGTCTTCACTGCACGAATCGGTACGAACCTCCGGATCATCTATGGGTCAATTTTGAATTGCTGGTGTATCGAGTCTATATCGAACACCAATCCGACTCTCCTGTAACAGGTCCTGATCGCCCCAAACGGGTTTGTAATGCTGTAATACGCCATCAAACACACATAGAGGAAAGGGAATCAACACACACCCATAATACAGTCATACATGTGCTCATACACGAACGCCACACATGCCTACACACACGAATACACCCACATACATACATATATACGGGTATACACATACATACTCTGAATACTTTTACACACACATAATATACATTTACAATTGTACCACGTTATAATTCATGCACACTACAAGTTATACATACACTAAATAGACAATAATATAAATTAACATTCATACACCTATTTACTTAACAAAACTCACACACCCATTATTGTACACACATAATATACAGAGTATATAGAGAAAAAAAGGATGGAGAAGAAGACATTCACGCAGGGGAGTGTAAGGATCGAGTCTGGCCACAACGGAGCTCGCCGGAGGTCGCGGCGGATTTAGTGGACAATACCGGAGAGGAGGGGGATTAGTCGGGGCTGTTGGAGGGGTCGACAGCTCGTCAGAGCTCGCTGTCGGAGGGTGATCTAGGCCAAGAACAAGGCTACTAGGTTCTGGCTTGGAAAGGCTCGGTTGGGAGCTTACGCACGCGAAGGAGGGGGAGACCGGACTGCCATGGAATTACCGCAAGGAGGGGAAAGGGGTGCTCACGGCTACAATAGGGAAAGTCATCGTGGGGGCTGCTATGTCGTGGCCTGTAGAGGAGCAGATGTGCAAGAAGGGTCTCGATCAGGTGTTGTTCGGCCTGTGTGCAAGCAAGGTGTCCAGGTTGTTGCCAACTTTGGGAGGTACCCGGAGTTCCGACGGAGGGCTGTGCACGAGGGGTGATGGAACTCGGCCAAAGGAGAGGGCATGCCACGAGAGATATAAAGAGATAGGATGCGGTTGAAAGTGAGAGAGAGAGAGAGAGAGAGAGAGAGAGAGAGAGAGAGAGAGAGAGAGGAGTAGAGGTAGGTGCGAGAGTGGGAGCTGGTGGAGACGTGGGGAAGAAATGGGTGTAGCGTGGGGAAGAAGGTGAAGATGTGGTGAAAATGTGAGGGAAAAGGGTGATATGTAAGATGTTCAAATAAAATCTGCGTGCCTCCAACTTCACATGCCAAAGTGGCTAATTGGTTTAGACTTGCTATTTAAAGGATTGGGTCTCAGGTTTGAAACCTTGGACATAACAATCAAAGTGGTTGGTTTTATTTAATTTTGGAAGAATAAATGGTAAAAGGGAAAGTGGATTAAATATCAATAGCTTCATTCCTATAACAAGAGCCATGAAGGCATCTTGGTGGTTACGAATACAATAAAAGGGTGGTTCCTATTTTATTTTTTATTTTATTTAAATTTCATTCTTTTCTTTTTTGAATAAATATTTAAGCATTATTTTAATGGATTAAACTCTATTAAATTAGAAAAATTCTCAAAAATAGAACATGTCATCGTGACTCTTGTTGTGAAGTCGGATCCCTGAAATTCATCTCCAATTTTTAATTAAAAATTTCAGAGTCAATCCGTGACACCAATAGACCCCAAATTGAGATTCTTCTCCAATAATTTTCAGAAAATTTCAGAAAATTCAGAAAAATTTAAAATATTGGGAAATAATATCTTGAGCTGAAACGGCCTTAATTTGGCTACCAGAATGATTAAATTGAGTATCAGATACTAGTATTGACATATAACACTGGGAACTGAGGGTTGCAATCATACCCACCTTATAAAAATTTCATCCCCGAAATTTCAATAAGGCGAGAAATGATAAAAAATCAAGTTAAAGGAGAAGATGAGGCTTCCACACAGCTTCTCACTACATCAAGGGCCCACCATGCTTTCGCTGAGCGCTTTGATCTCTGCTACTAGGTTAAACATGGAGTAACCGGTTCCAAGAACAAGATCAGGTAGAAGAATCAGGAAGAAGAATAAGAATAAAAATGGAATCCATATTACTCTAGGAGAAGAGTTGGAATCAGGGACATCAAAAGAATCAAGTGATAGATTTTCAAAGAAAGGACACTTAATTCCCAAGTGGACTTAGTATCACTGTGCAAGTAATATATATATACACCAATTTTCACATACAGTAGACGCATCCCATACTACGCCTACCATATATGTCAATGAAGGTCCTAAGTTATTGAAACTGATTGGTTGGAGATATTGTCTATGCTTTAGGTTGACCCGTACATACCCGAGACCACGGCCCCAGATGCCTGGCGCTGAACCAAGCCCGTATGCTAGGTACTCAGTAATAATAATAGTAACAGTGATAACATTAGATGGATGCCAGTCATCTCCAGGAACCCTACAGTGGAACCCTCATTTCAGCTGCGCAACCTGTATCCTAGGACCACCCAAAATACAGACGTCGTCTCTTGCATCAATTTTTTCAATCTCAGTGTAAGTTGTCTTTTTACATTATTATTTAATTCAATTAAAACAATCAATATTCATGTTACCTATAATACTTAGACGATATAGTAACAGTAACGGTAATCGTATATATGGTGAACAGTAACAATAACAGGGGATAGTATTAGTAACCGTGTAAACGACGAATAGAGCTGTACTGTGTGTTACTATCTAATGATACTTTCCCAGTACTTTTAGTAATAAGAATTAATACAGTAACATATCCTGCACCGTCTAGTTGATGCACAAACTCATAAAAACTGATCACAATACCACCCACTTATAATCTCAATAGTCATCGTGATCATCAATTTTGAATCTCAATTGTCATCACGAACATCAACTGCTTAAGTTTGTATCCGATGTCATAAATCATAAGTCCATTAAATCAAAAATCAGTTTTCTTCCCTATCAATCAATTCTGATCCTCTAAGTCACTAGTAACAGAGATCAAATAGTAAGTGCTTTCAAGCTCTGAATATATTTCATCACCGTTATCAATGAATTAACTCTCACAATAATTCTATCTTTATAATTGAATAACAACAATAACTAAGAATCCATCATGAATACTCTACTGATATCCTTGAGATCGACTTAAACAATAAATACCGAGATCACAAGTAATGAATGAAACATCCTCAAAAACCAAGGTTATCCAACCGTATTTAAGATCATGATTAAGAAGTGCAACATCAATATGACATCTCGATCATCTCTATATCTAATATCCAACTTAGATAGGATCATCAGTACTCAATCAATATAATCAGGGTAAATCTGAAAAAGTCCTTGTTCTAATAATCTAAAACCAAGATTATGTTACACATGGTGACAATCTAACAAGATCAATCTTCTCTATAAACTAATCAAGATCCAATATAAAATATATCACAGGTCAACTCCAAGTCCAACTAAGTCAATGCCAACCCAAGTATCAGTAAATCGGTCTATTAGTAAAGCAATGTCATATCTAACACTTTCTTGATATCCACAGGGGTTCTAATCGGGATAATCACCAACAATTGCCTATAAATGCTATGCATACGATATATCCTCTATCCTCAAATATAAGTAGGTCAACTAATCAGTAGATCCAATCAAGTCACAGCCCAAGATATCTAATTCTAGGTATAAGCCAACAACGACAACTACCAACACATGAAAAGACGCTGATAATCGCTCAAATTTACTGAATAAATAAAGTGAACATTCGCTGATATCTCATAAAGTGATACAGTAATCAAATTGGCAAAAGAAAGCATATGGTCACATGTAATAATACAATAACATATAAACACTACAGACAATGATAAATGAGAAAATGATACAAGTGCAAATACTCACATGAAATGATGCGGTTTTGGAACCGAATCGTCGTCTGGTCTTCACTACACGAACTGGTATGAATCTCCGGATCACCCCATTGGTCGATTTTTGAATATCCAGTGTATCGAGTCCATATCGAACACCAATCTGAATCTCCTATAACAGGTCCTGATCGCCCTAAACGGGTCCGTAACGCTGTAACATGCCACCAAGACACAGAGAGGAAGGAAAATTAGCACACACGCGTAATACAGTCACACATGTACCCATACATGTACGCCACACGTGCATACACACACAGGTACACCCACATACATACATACATATATATGAGTATACACATACATACTCTGAATACTTTTACACACACGTAATATACATTTGTAATTGTACCACGTTATAATTCATGCACGCTACAAGTTATACATGCACTAAATACACAATAATATAAATTAACATTCATACACCCATTTACTTAAACAAAACACACACACCTATTATTGTACACACATAATATATATAGTATACAGAGAAAAAAAAAGGATGGAGAAGAAGACACTCACGCAGGGGGTGTAAGGCTTGGGTCTGGCCACCGCGGAGTGATTGAGTTAGAACCTGCACACAAAAATACAGACTTTTAGAACTTAAGAATAAAGAGTGCAAGGTGCTCAATACTACCGCGATAGCAAGTGGCTATGTGGGTCGTGATCCACAAGGAGGGACTAGCGATGAAAGCTTAGCAAGTTCTCTTTTAAGTTATATTCAGTGGTTAAGGATCTTCTTTTAGTTCTTTAAAGAAAAGGAAAATAGGTTAAAGTTAAGTTAGTAAGAAAGTGATAGATTGAGAAAGTAAAGAAATAGAAAATGGATATATACAATGAAATTGAAAAGAGTGACAAAGAGTTGGTAGATTGTGTTGATGATCTAAACTAAAACTAAAAGAAAAGAAAGTTAAAAGTTACTTACCTCCTTTGGCCAAATACTTACCTTGAATCTGTGGCAATGATGTTACCTTGAAGTGAGACAATCAGCACATAAGAGTTGATTCCCGTCTCTTCCACATTATATCATCAAAACGATGTAAGATGAAATGATACAGAATGAAACTAAAAATCCATCGTCATGAGCTATCGGTGGCACTCGCAAGGGAAAGACTCTTTCGATACTATAAGACTCACTTGGATAGCAATTGGTTCCAAAAGAAGAGAAGTAGAAAAGAAGAAAAAGAACACAAAATAAAGAAGTACAAAAAAATGTAACTATAGATTCAATTTTTGTAACAATAAGAGAAAAGAAGAACAACTTGTAATCATCTAGAGGGGGTGAATAGGTGACTAGCTAATCTAATGGTGAATAAATGCGGAATTAAAAACTATTTATGCAAATTAGAAATTCTTAAGCTAAACACACAAGGTATAACCTAAGAGTGTAGTCGGATTCCCCGTGAAGGGCTCTGGACTATCTCCTCAAGATTCTTCTTGATAAAAGTTGAGGTGCCGCTATGGCTCTCTTGGTTGAATACAAGTGTGAGCAAATAATCCCAAGGCATATAACAATTAAGCACAATATATATCAAGCATGTAAAGAGATAAGCAATGTAAGCATGTAAGATATAAATACAAGTGAGAGATAGAGAGAGAGAGCAATCGCAAACACTGAAGATTTGTTTCGAGGTTCGAGCACCCTTGCTCTACGTCCCCGCCGTCAACACTATGAAGGATTTTCACTATTAAACGATCCCACCGGATCACTCGATGCCACACCACCTACAAGTGAGTTCACACTAGAGCTCCTTTGGACTCTCTTGTCCCTCTCTTGTTCTCACAAGAATAACACACGCAAGCACACTAGCTTGCCGAGGTCGCACCTCTACACCGAGCTCTCACTAGAACTCGAAACAACGCGAACCCGCAAGTCCGCCTCCTCAAATACAAAGAATGAATATTTTGGTGATCACAACACTTTGATCACCTAAAACAACTCTCACAACAACTCTCCTATAGGATGGATATAGTAATGGAAAGCTCAAGTGTGTGTGAGAAACACTAGGATTGAATTGGTAGTGAAAAACTCAAGAAATCACTTTTAAAAAACTCTTGATAAACTCTCCTTTTGATCTGGAAATATTGTCTCTAAAACATGTGGATAAAACCACTGATATGAGTAGGAAAAACTAATCTAAAAACTCTCTCCAAATCTTGTAGAAAACAGTCCAAGGGAACCCCAATAAATAGGCTAACAAAACTAGCCGTTGGGGTCCAAAATAGCATTTTAGACTGCTGTCGGTCCACAGGCCGGTCGACCGCCAACGGTCGGATTTCAGACTGTTGTGCCACCGGTCGACCAGCCAGTCGACCGTGGCCTTGATACAGAGAGCAGAAGCTCTCTGCCTGTCGACCGCCCGGTCGACCGGGGTAAGATCTAGATAGCAGAGCTCCCTGGCGGTCGACCGGCCCTCCAGCCAAACAAGGTCGTGCATGTTTGTGCACGTCGGTCGACCGCCCGGTCGACTGACCTCTGGCTCGGTCGACCGTGCGGTCGACCGGCCGAAGGCCAGAAACATCATTTTGTAGGGAGTAAAAACTTGTTATTTTTCCTTCAATAAAATCCCATAAATTCTCTAAAAATCTACAAAAATAAGTTCAGCAATATACTTTGATATACAAACATGTTTGAGTAAAATCAAAACATGTTACAAACATTTTGAACTATTTTTGTGACTTAAAATTTTAGCTTAAAACAAATCTGTATTTTTCCAAGTTGATTTTTTCAAATTGAAAACCGATTTCTCCAAAACTCCTCCAAATACAAAAACAAGATATTCTAAATATTTTTGAAGCTTAGTGTGTATGGATATGATCCACTACACATATATGATGAAATATCTATATTTTTGATATTAAGCTCTAAATAGTTTTGGTAAAACACATGTATAATTTTAGGCTTAAAAACCAAACCGGTATTTTGCAAAACGAAAACTCTTTTATGAAAACAGATCTAATCTTGTGTGTGTGTGTGTGTGTGATACTTGAGCAATCCACCAACTAATCTATCCTTTACATTTTATCTAAAAATAAAATCTTGCTAAAAACAAACTTAGACACAAATCTTCTCTTGAAGGTCTTCTTCTTCTTCTTGACTTGGTCCAAATCATGATCCAATGAGCTAGACTCCTCTTGAGTACTTGATGTGGTCTTGATGCACAAGCTCTTGAATCAACATGTGCTAGCTCCAAACCTCCTTTGTTGAAGCTAATCACCAACTAAGATCTTGATCATATATCTGAGACTAATTAAACATAAGATCATTGTACTATAACTACATGAGTTAATCATCATCAAAACTAGAATGATGGGCCTTTGGGTCAACAATCTCCCCCTTTTTGATGATGACAAAACTCATGGAGTTATATATGCATGGATTAAAGTTAAGCTTCATAGAAGCTCCCCCTTAGCTCATACATAACAATAAACAAATATATTTTGCAATGAAGTGCATAAAACTAAACAAATATATATGCATAAACAGGGTGAGAGAAACATGCATAAACAAAAAAGTCATTTCTCCAAAAACTTTTCTCCCCCTTTTTGTTTAAACTTTCAAAATCATTCTCCCCATTTTGTGAAAACATAAGATGCATAAACTCAATATATGCAAAAACTCAAATATGCATATATAAACTCAAAATCTTTCTCCCCTTTTTTGTCAATCATCAACAAAGGGGTGAAAAATAAATCAACAATAAAGATATATATGCGATATACATTCATGAAGAGGAAGACGCTAAGTTAGCTCCCCTACATACATGCATTATATGAAGAAGGGATGACAAATCTTAACTCACATAAAGCATAATATACAATGCATAGTGGAGATGTGAAGCTCCCCTACACACGTGTATCACATAAAGAAGAGATGTCAACCTCCTCAATATAAGATACACTCAATATGAATCTATATATAGAAGAAATGTTAAGCTCCCCTTGCATATAGGCAATATATATCAAATATTTTTAACACAAATTTTTATAATATTTAAATAAATTTTGAGATACCATTTGTACATAAACAAAATTTTAAGATATCACAAGATCTTTGATACCATATGAAATTATAAATATGTGATACCAATTGAAATTGAAACATTTGTACATTTTGATACCAATGAAGAAAATATTTTATATTTTGATATCAATTGAAATATATGGTAAATATTGATACCAAATAAAAGATAAAACATTTTGATACCAATTTAAATTGAAGCCCAATTGAAATCGAAACATGTTAATACCAATTAAAGCACATTGTAAATTTTGATATCAATAAACATACCAATTGAAAATAATGCATAATCTTATTTAAATACCAATTCAGATACTAATTGAAAATAAGATTTAACTCAAACTTAGCATAAACATACTTTGTGCTTTAAACATGTAAATATCTAGTAAATCAAGCACAAGCAAAACATATATATGTATGAAAAGAGAATACCAATAGAAATTGGTATTATTTGAAATTTGAAGCATATATATA
This sequence comes from Agave tequilana, assembly GCA_038442645.1. Taxonomy (NCBI): domain Eukaryota; kingdom Viridiplantae; phylum Streptophyta; class Magnoliopsida; order Asparagales; family Asparagaceae; genus Agave; species Agave tequilana. The sequence goes on along the minus strand of JAVJIF010006420.1, from coordinate 84,302 downwards.
TAGAAAACAAAATATGAGTATATACAAAAAAATATCAATTGTGATACCAATTGAAACTATAATGTGAATCAAGTGTATAACTCATAAAGATCCACCCTTTTCATGCACAAGATAAAGAATTTTCAATAAGGCTCATAAGGCATGGCCACCCATCCATCCGCCCTTAAAGGGTAGAAGTTTTCAAAAATAAGATTTTTGAAAATAGTTTTATTGTGAAAACACTACCAAATGAAGAATAAATAACTAGTTAAGTAATTTTTAAAAAAAAACTAGTTAAAGATCCTTCAAACATGAAATAAATTATATGTATCTCATGAGTCATACTAAATACACAAAAGCCGACACTCAAAATCTATAAAGCTCAAAAATTCTCATGAAAATAATGTCATGAATAAACAAATAAAGTGTGAGTGCACAAGAATCATGTAATTAGCATTTTCATGAAAATAGTCAATGAAACTCAAAAGACATCAAACAAGTAAAAATCATGAAAATTCATTTTTCTATAAAAATAAAACTTCAAGGCATATGTATGATTTATCCAAAGCTAACAATATGCATACATATCCTAAACATAAAAGGAGTCCATAATAGTATTTGCATGAAGGCAAGTGACTCAAGGGTATGCATGTATATTTATTAGTTTTGAACAAGGATTACATATATATGAAGCAAAACAAAAAATAGGCAAAGCAAGTATAAATGAGGGAATCATTAAAATTAGGTTATACATGTACATGTAGTGAGTACAAATGAGTAATGAAGTACAAACATATAAGAATCAAATGTTGCTCACTACTTGTATAAGTATATACACAAGTTTTGACAAAAACTACATCTAAACAAGTATTTACCATATGAAGCACAAAACATGAACATGCCAAAAAATTATTAATGTAAAAGCATGTAAACTAAATGGAGTTTAGAGATAGTTACCAAAAACACATGAACTACATTCTAAGTCTCCAAAACACGGTGGTCTTCTCACCAAACTTCCTTGATAGCGATGCATCAATTTGTAGTGTCCATCAAGCCCATGCATCTGCCACCAAGGCACTAACTTTATCACGTCATGTGAGAACCCACACCTACATCAAACACAAGAGGTAGGGATTTGGTACCCATTTTCTTTTGGGTCCACGAGGGTTAGCACTATTTAGAACCCAAATATTTTTATTTGCAAAATTTGTAAAATTTAATCTATCATAACAAAATTTTGCTAAATGACCTTTGCAGCCGCAATGTTTACACTTGTACACTCTAGGATGCACATGTGAATGAGTGTGATCATGGTGTGCAAAGTGTGCATATGTGTGCTGTGGGTGATGTGCATTAACATGTAGAGCTTTTCTCTTTTGAAACAAGGTTTTCAGTCTATTATGATTAAATACACAATTGCATAAAGTTGAGCTCAAGCAATCTATTCTATTTTTTAAAATTTTTATCTCATTTTTATCAATGGTAGTATCATGAAATGCATGATCAACAATCTTTTTCTTTTTAGGAACATTTTCCTCTTCTTTGAAACAATTTTTCTTTTCAAAAAGTTATTTTCATTTAAAGCAATCTCTTTTTTTTTCACCAAAATAATTTTATTTTTCAAAGAAGTATTTTCTTCACAAAGATCATTCAATTTAGAAGTCAAGGAAATATTGTCTTTTTTCAACATGTCATTTTCTTTTGAAATGTTTTTCAATTTAGTTTGAAAAGAATCTTTTTCTTTTAACAAGGAATCAAATTTATTTTTCATTTTCTTATTATCAATTTTAAGCAACTCATACTTTTCAAGAAGTTGTTGACAAAAAGATGTAAGTTCATTATAAGTCATATCAACTTCCTCTTCTAACTCGGATTCGGAGTTTACCTCGAGGAGGTTACCCCCTTGGACCATGTAGCATACGTTGGAAGCCTCATTTCCAACATCCGAGTCGCTCTCCGCATAGTGTTGTTCTTGTTCGCAAAGGGAGACAATAGTGTTCCAAACTACAAAAGCCGAATCAAAATTATCAACCCAAGATAAATATTCATCATTTAGGTACTCTTCAAAGCGTGGATGGCTTTTGCATTAGCCTCTAAATGTTTGCCATTTAAACAATATGAATCTTTAATAATGGCAAAGTAAACATGAATGCCTAGAGCTTTGAGGTATAAGGACATCTTAACTTTCCAAGTTTGGATGTTAAGAATGTCAAAAGTGGGAGGTGACATGAAATCCATGTGTGTGTGTGTATAAATAATGTGATTATCTATAAATGAGGATCTTTAACTCAAGGTGGTTAGACCCAATCAAGAGTACCAGGCTCTGATACCAATTGTAATCACCTAGAGGGGGGTGAATAGGTGACTAGCTAATCTAATGGTGAATAAATGCGGAATTAACTATTTATGCAAATTACAAATTCTTAAGTTAAACACATAAGGTATAACCTAAGAGTGCAGCCGGATTCCCCACGACGGGCTTTGGACTATTTCCTCAAGATTCCTCTATATAAGAGTTAAGGTGCCGCTATAGCTCTCTTGGTTGAATACAAGTGTGAGCAAACAATCCCCAAGCATATAACAATTAAGCACAATATATATCAAGCATATCAAGAGATAAGAAATGTAAGCATGTAAGATATAACACAAGTGAGAGATAGAAAGAGAGCAATCGCAAACACGGGAGATTTGTTTCGAGGTTCGAGCACCCTTGCTATACGTCCCCGCCTTCAACACTATGAAGGATTTTCACTATAAAATGATCCCACCGGATCACTCGGTGCCGCAACACCTACAAGTGAGTTCACACTAGAACTCCTTTGAACTCTCTAGTACCTCTCTTGTTCTCGCAAGAACAACACACGCAAGCACACTAGCTTGCCGAGGCCGCACCTCTACACCGAGCTCTCACTAGAACTCGAAACAACGCGAACCCACAAGTCTGCCTCCTCAAATATAAAGAATGAATACTTTGGTGATCACAACACTTTGATCACCTAAAACAACTCTCATAACAACTCTCCTATAGGATGTGTTGGCCCAGAGGCCTTCCAATCTAGTTTTGATGATGATTAACTTATGTAGTTATGTTTACTAATAATCTTGTGATGTTTAGTTTCAGATACTTTATCAAGATATTAGTAGGTGATTCAAGAGCCCGAGCGACAAAGTTCATACCTAGCACTCGTTGGAGTCAAGCTCGGTGAATCACGGTTTGGATCGAGTCGACTTGAAAACAGAGTTCGTCAAGAAGACTTCGGTACTTAGTTTAGTTTTTATTTTAGATCTATTTGTAAGGACTAGATAGTGTGATATGCTCAAGTTCACAACAACACACTTGTTTTAGTTTTCTAGTTTATTGGTTTTCGGTTTTTGGTTTAACCGATCTTGGTTTTCATGAATAGATAGATTCAAAATAAGTTTACATGGTTTAATGTATATTAGATTTGTTCTATATACATGTATGCTTCATATCTTAGACAAACTTATTTTGATATGCCTATCATGTATTTAGGTTTTGTATTTTAACAAAACTTATTTTTGGAATTCTAGTCAAAAACATTGATATATATATCTTTCATGTATATTGGATTATATCCATATACAACATGCTTCAAGTTGTTTAAATATCATGTTTTTGTATTTGGATGAGTTTTGGACAAAACGAATTTTCAATTCAAAAATCCAAGTTTTGGAAAATACGAGTTTTAGTTTTCGGCAAAATTTGTAAGTCACAAAAATGGTTCAAAAAGTTTGAAATATGTGTTGAATTTTTTCACACATGTTTATATATCAAAGTATCATACTAAAACTATTTTTGTGAATTTTTAGAGATTTTATGGGAATTTATTGGAATTAAAATACCCAGTTTTTAAGTGCTGATTTGCTGCCTGCCAGGCTCTGGCGGTCGACCGGACCCAGAGTCGGTCGACCGACGTGCACAACGATGTGCACGCTGACCAGCCACTTGGGCCGGTCGACCGACTGCAAGTGCCCCACTCTCGAGTGGGGGCGATCGACCGGATGGTCGACCGTGAGCAAGGCACGGTCGATCGAGCGGTCGACCGGCCAGAGAGCAATTTGCTCTCTGGATTGGCACGGTCGACCGGACGATCGATCGGCAAGCTCAACGGTCAAAATTTGACCATTGGCCGGTCGACCGGAAGGCCAATTCTGGCCTAGTCAGCAGCCAACGGGCAAATTTTTGTTGGGGGTATAAATTCCCCAATTGAGGCCAGTTTTAAAAAAAGATTTAAAGAGCAAAAATTCACCTATTCTCTAGTGTTTTAAAAGCAAGTTTTTCAAAAGAGTTTGTTGTTTTTTAAGATCTATCTTCATTTGTTTTCAAGGGTTGGAAAAATCAAAGAAAAATAGAGATTTGCGATATTTGTGTTGTTCTTTATTTCTGTCAAATTCAAAGTATTTTCCCAAGTATTTTTCTTTGTTATTTGATTTCCAAACACCTTGATTTCTCACACTTGAGCTTACATACTATCCTATCTATTAGGATCTTTGTTTTTGTGAGAAAGAGATAGTTTGTGGTTGTGGAAACCACCAAGTATTGTACCCTCCCTATTTGTGATATCCCTCTTGTGTAGAGGTTGATTTTGGAGTGGTGGTTAGCTTCCTCTAGTGAGAGGTTTAGATTGTTGGTTTCCTAGCCTCTAAGTGTAGAGGTGGAGTTTGTATTAGAATCCCTCAAGTGTGAGGTGATTGATTTGTTGGCTAAGTGGCTACCCCTCTTGTGTGAGGTGGTGTTTGTGTGGCTTTGTGCCTAGCCTCTAAGTGTAGAGGTGGTGTTTGTAATTAAGAGAGGAGTTGTGTACTCCCGGTTGTATTTACCCAAATCCTCAGTGGAGGTTCCCTGTGTGGGAAGTCCTGTGTGGACAAGATAGTGAAAATCCTTCTGTGTGAAGGCGGAACGTAGAGCAGTGGCTCGAACCTCGAAACAAATTACTTCTGTTTGCGTTTGATCCATTGTCTCTCTAACTCTCTCTTTTATATTGTGCCTTGCATCATTTCATATTGTCATATCATACTTATATGCTTGGCTTGTTTGTGTGTGCCTCACTTGTTCTTAACCACGAGAGCTTCATATAGCGCCTCAACTCTTGTTCAGAGGAATCAAGAGGAGTTAGTCCAGAGCCCTTCACCGGGAATTCGGCTACACTCGTTGGTTGCATTAAGTGTAGTTGCAATTAAGTTTTAATTTCTGCATTTAGTTCATTAGATTAGTTGTACACCTATTCACCCCCCTCTAGGTGTACTTTCAATTAGTATCAGAGCCTACGCTCCTGATATTAGATTTAACCACCTAGGAGTGTGATCTTGGTTAGCTAATCTATCATTTGCATTTTGAACATATATTGTTTGCACACACTCATGGATTGCTTGTCACCTCCCATGTTTGATGTCTCCAACATTGACATGTGAAAATTTAGGATGTCCATGTACCTAAAAATCCTAGGCTTGCATGTTTTCCTTGCCACTACCAAGAAATCCTATCTTAGTAATAACAAGCATATAGAGTCCAATGCACAAGCCCTTGAGGCACTTAGAAGCACGCTTAATAAAGAATATTTGTGCTTAGTTTCTAACTGTGATTCCGCCTTTGCAGTGTTGAACACGTTGACCTCCTCCGAGCTACAAACGCCCAACATTGTGGAGGATGAATCTAGTGGAGAATCCGAGCAACGATGCTACATGGTCCAAGGAATGACTCCCTTGAGGTATATTCAGAATCTCAATTAGATAGTGATGATGCTAGTTCTTCAAGTAATGACTATGTTGATCCCAATGCCTTAAATGAAGAATTATCTATTGTATGTGAAAAATTGCTAAAAAAATATAATTTTTTAAAAAAGAAGAGTTTTGAACTTAACAAAGAAATAAGGATTTATGTTCAAGACTGGATTGGTTTGACAAGAGAAGGAAGAGATTTCAAGTGAATGTGACTCGCTTAAATCCCAACTAGATCTTGCTCTAAAAGAAAATGAATTTTTGAAAAATAAAAATGATTGTAATGATATTTTGAAGAAAAATGAAAACTTGTCTTCAAAAGTTGATTTTGTTTTAAAAGAGAATAATTCTTTGAAAAACAAAATAAATTTGATTTCACAAGAATTAAAAGTTTGTTTAAAGAAAAATGAATCTTTGAAAATTGATATTGATTCACATGTTTGCCATGCTAGTGTAGCTTCACCTAGCTTATCTATTGCATGCACCTCTTCTAAAATTGATAATGATATTTATTTGTTAAAGAAGAGTGTGGATTGTTTGGGCTCCACTTTGAACTAATGTGCCAAGAACCATATACGTTTGGAATCTATGTTTCGAAAGAAATAAGTTCCATCTATGCATGCACACAAACCACGGCATACACATGCTCCCCACGGTCACATCCATCACACTTTGTATGCTCATGTGTACACTTGTACACATTGTGGACGTAAGGGCCACCTTGCTAAATTTTGCTATGATAGAGTTCATGATGTAAATTCAGCAACTAAATTTGTTTGGGTTAGGAAAGAAACTAACCCCATTGACCCAAAAGAGTATGGGTACCAAAGACCACCCCTATTGTATTTGATGTAGGTGTGGGCTCTCGCATGACGTGAGAGTGTCGGTGCCTTGAGGTGGATGCATTCCGAGCTTTATGAGGACAATTTGGATGCATTACTTTCAAGGGATGTTTGGTGGGAGGACCACCTTGTTTTGGAGACATAGAGAGTTGCCCTCTCGGTTTTGGTAACGATCTCTAACTCTCATTATGTTTATATGCTTTCATATTATTAATTTTTAGCATGTCTTGATGTTTCATGATTAGTATGTTATATGTCATGATATTTAGATTAGTGATATACATGTTTAGTTATTTGAGACACTCATGTTTAATATGGATTTATATCTTTGTGTTCTCACATTTGTTTTTAACTAATGTGTATGTCCTAAATCTAATGCATGTGCATTTGACATAATAATCATATGAGTTTTGTTTTGATTTCCATACTTCTGTTTTGATTACTTGTTTAGATGTTTGTTTTCATTAAGACTTAGATATATACTTGTACAACTAATGAGCCACAAATAGATTATTACATGTTTGTGCTTAAACGCTCATTTGTACCCATTAGATGTACTAGTATAGTCTAGTTTTGATGATTCAAACATTTTAACTTGTATTCCTATTTTATCCATGTTTTTTTTTGTTTGTGCTTTAACTTCATGTATATGTCTATTTTGTCCAAACTATTGGTTATACATATACATCCTTTGAGCCACTTGCCTTCATGCATATACTTTTGTGGACTCGTTATGTTTTGGATATATATGTATAATTTAATTTGTACAAGATATACATATGCCTTGAAGATTAAACCGTTTTGATGATTTTCATATTTAACAAGGAATTTCATAATTGAGCTAAATTGACTAGTTTCATGATTATATGTTTCACATTACACTTGTACACTCACCTTATTTATTGTTTTCTCATGATTTTATTTTCATGAGTCATATATGAGCTTTATATCGTTTGAGTGTTTAGTGATCATGTGATTTACATGTTTTTCATGGAATTTATTTTTGTTTTATTCCTTACTTGAAGGATTTCGTACTAGTTTTCAAAATTTTTCTTATAACTAGTTTATATTCTTCATTTTGAAAGAGTTTTTAACATATTCTATTTTTCAAACCTATTTTTTAAACCCTTTCCATTTTCGGGCAGTTGGTTGGGCGATCATGCCTTGTATGCTTAATATTGAAAATCTTTTAAACATGTGCATGAAATGGGTGGAAGGAAATATAAGTTATACACTTGATCTTATTTTGTTTTCAATTGGTATCATTGGATTTTTTTTCAATTGGTATCACTATTGACATTTTTTTTGTATACTCATATATGTTTTTATATATGTATGCTTTCAATTTCAAATAGTATCAATTTCGATTGGTATTTAATTTTACATACATATATATGCTTTATTTGTGCTTACTATATCTCTATATCTTTCAGCACAAATTTTGGCTATGCTAAGCTTGATTTCTTTAATGACTATTTTATTTCAATTGACTATGTTTCGATTGGTATCATATACAAGCTTATATATAATTTTATTTGGTATTTCATAAGGGAGAGAAAATTCATGTTTATACTTTCAATTGGTTTTTCACCTTTCAATTGACTTTGGTATTCTACTCTCACACTTTATGTTAAAAATGATTAAAAAAAGGGATATTGATTATTCTTGATATCATATGCTTTTAATGCTTTTAATGAAAAATTACTTTCATTTGGTACTAATCTTTTCAAATTGGTATCAAGATTACCTATAAGTTTTACTTTTCAATTGTATGTTTTATTGATATCAAAATTTGTGATTGAATTGTTCAAAATGATTTATTTACTTACAATTGGTATTTAATTGGTATTTATTTACAATTTGTATTTAATTGGTATTTATTTATAATTGGTATCAATTGGTATTTAAATCTATATTGTTTTATATACCACATTGTGTACTTTCAATTATGTACTTTCAATTTGTATATCTCATTGCTATCATGATGCACTCAATTGATATATTTTTTCTTTCAATTGGTATATAGAAAGTTTTGTTTTTGATTTCACCCCTTATTGATATTTTTTTTGTTTAAGACAAAAAGGGGAGAATATTGTTTTCTTTGACCCCTTTGTTGATTATTGACAAAAAGGGGAGAAAGATATTGAGTTTATATATGCATATGTGTGTTTTTATTTTTGCATATATTGAGTTTATGAGAAAATGATTTTTAGAGTTTAAACAAAAAGAAGTTTTTTTGAAACATATGTTTGATTCATGTATATTGATGCATATTCATGTTTAATATTCATTGCATATATCTTATGTTTATTGCTATGCATGAGTTAAGAGGAGCTTTCTTGAAGCTTAACTTTAATCCATGCATATATAACTCCATGAGTTTTGTCATCATCAAAAAGGGGGAGATTGTGGGCCCAGAGGCCTTCCACTCTAATTTTGATGATGATTAACTCATGTAGTTATGTTTACTAATAATCTTGTGATGTTTAGTTTCAGATACTTTACCAAGATATTAGTAGGTGATTCAAGAGCCCGAGCGACAAAGTTCATACCTAACACTCGTTGGAGTCAAGCTCGGTGGATCACGGTTTGGATCGAGTCGATTTGAAGACAGAGTTCGTCAAGAAGACTTCGGTACTTAGTTTAGTTTTTATTTTAGATCCATTTGTAAAGACTAGATAGTGTGATATGCTCAAGTTCACAATTCACACACTTGTTTTATTTTTCATGTTTATTGGTTTTCGGTTTTTTAGTTTAACCGATCTTGGTTTTCATGAATAGATAGATTCAAAACAAGTTTACATGCCTTAATGTATATTAGATTCGTTCTATATACATGTATGCTTCATATCTTAGACAAACTTATTTTGATATGCCTATTTATGTATTTAGGTTTTGTATTTTAACAAAACTTGTTTTTGGAATTCTAGTCAAAAATATTGATATATATATATATATATATATATATATATTATATATATATATATATATATATATATATATATATATATATATATATCTTTCATGTATATTAGATTATATCCATATACAACATGGTTCAAGTTGTTTAAATATCATGTTTTTGTATTTGGATGAGTTTTGGACAAAACGAATTTTCAATTCAAAAATCCAAGTTTTGGAAAATACGAGTTTTGGTTTTCGGCAAAATTTGTAAGTCACAAAATGGTTCAAAAAGTTTGAAATATGTGTTGAATTTTTCACACATATTTATATATCAAAGTATCATACTAAAACTATTTTTGTGAATTTTTAGAGATTTTATGGGAATTTATTGGAATTAAAATACCCAGTTTTTAAGTTCTGATTTGCTGCCTGCCAGGCTCTGGCGGTCGACCGGACCGGTCGACTGGACCCAGAGTCGGTCGACCGTGCCGGTCGACCGACGTGCACAAGGATATGCACGCTGACCAGCCACTTGCGCCGGTCGATTGGGCGGTCGACCGACTGCAAGTGCCCCACTCTCGGGTGGGGGTGGTCGACCGGACGGTCGACCGTGAGCAAGGCACGGTCGACCGAGCGGTCGACTGGCTAGAGAGCAATTTGCTCTCTGGATTGGCACGGTCGACCGGACGGTCGACCGGCAGGCTCAACGGTCAAAAATTTGACCGTTAGCCGGTCGACCGGAAGGCAAATTCTAGCCTAGTCAGCAGTCAACGGGCAAATTTTTATTGGGGTATAAATACCCCAATTGAGGCCAGTTTTAAAAAAAAGATTTTAAAGAGCAAAAATTCACCAATTCTCTAGTATTTTAAAAGCAAGTTTTTCAAAGAGTTTGTTGTTTTTAAAGATCTATCTTCATTTGTTTTCAAGTGTTGGAAAAATCAAAGAAAAATAGAGATTTGGGATATTTGTGTTGTTCTTCATTTCTATCAAATTCAAAGTGTTTTCCCAAGTATTTTTCTTTGTTATTTGATTTCCAAACACCTTGATTTCTCACACTTGAGCTTACATACTATCCTATCTATTAGGATCTTTGTTTTTGTGAGAAAGAGATAGTTTGTGGTTGTGGAAACCACCAAGTATTGTACCCTCCCTATTTGTGATATCCCTCTTGTGTAGAGGTTGATTTTGGAGTGGTGGTTAGCTGCCTCTAGTGAGAGGTTGAGATTGTTGGTTACCTAGCCTCTAAGTGTAGAGGTGGAGTTTGTGTTAGAATCCCTCAAGTGTGAGGTGATTGATTTGTTGGCTAAGTGGCTACCCCTCTTGTGTGAGGTAGTGTTTGTATGGCTTTGTGCCTAGCCTCTAAGTGTAGAGGTGGTGTTTGTAATTAAGAGAGGAGTTGTGTACTCCCGGTTGTATTTACCCAAATCCTCAGTGGAGGTTCCCTGTGTGGGAGTCCTGTGTGGACGAGATAGTGGAAATCCTTCTGTGTGAAGGCGGGGACGTAGAGCAGTGGCTCGAACCTCAAAACAAATTACTTGTGTTTGCGTTTGATCCATTGTCTCTCTAACTCTCTCTCTTTTATATTGTGCCTTGCATCATTTCATATTGTCATATCATACTTATATGCTTGGCTTGTTTGTGTGTGCCTCACTTGTGCTTAACCACGAGAGCTTCATATAGCACTTAACTCTTATTCAGAGGAATCAAGAGGAGTTAGTCCAGAGCCCTTCACCGAAAATTCGGCTACACTCGTTGGTTGCATTAAGTGTAGTTACAATTAAGTTTTAATTTCTGCATTTAGTTCATTAGATTAGTCGTACACTTATTCACTCCCCCTCTAGGTGTACTTTCAGGATGGATATAGTAATGGAAAGCTCAAGTGTGTGTGAGAAAAACTAGGATTGGATTGGTGGTGAAAAACTTAATAAATCACTTTTGAAAAACTCTTGATAAACTCTACTTTTGATTTAAAAATATTGGCTCTAAAACATGTGGATAAAACCACTGATATGAGTAGGAAAACTAGCCCAAAAGCTCTCTTCAAATCTTATAGAAAACAGTCCAGGGAACCCTAATATATAGGCTAACAAAAACTAGCCGTTGGGGTCCAAACAGCAGTTTAGACTGTTGTCGATCGACCGGCCGGTCAACCGCCAACGGTCGGATTTCCGACTGTTGTGTCACCGTCGACCAGCCGGTCGACCGTGGCCTGGATACAGAGAGCAGAAGCTCTCTCCCGGTCGACCGGGGCAAGATCTAGAGAGCAGAGCTCTTTGGTGGTCGACCGGGTCGGTCGACTGGCCCTCCATCCAAACAAGGTCGTGCACGTTTGTGCACGTCAGTCGACCGCGCGGTCGCGGTCGACTGGCAGAAGGCCAGAAACATCATTTTTAGGGATTAAAAACATGTTATTTTTCCTTCAATAAAGTCCCATAAATTCTCTAAAAATCTACAAAAATAAGTTCAGTAATATACTTTGATATACAAATATGTTTGAGTAGAATCAAAACATGTTACAAACATTTTGAACTATTTTTGTGACTTAAAAATTTTGGCTTAAAACAAAATCTGTATTTTTCCAAGTTGATTTTTTCAAATTGAATATCGATTTTTCTTAAACTCCTCCAAATACAAAAACAAGATATTCTAAACACTTTTGAAGCTTAGTGTGTATGGATATGATCTACTACACATATATGATGAAATATCTATGTTTTTGACATTAAGCTCTAAAATAGTTTTGGTAAAACACATGTATAAATTTTAGGCTTAAAAACCAAATCGGTATTTTTCAAAACAAAAACTCGTTTATGAAAACACATCTAAATCTTTTGTGTGTGTGTGTGTGTGTATGATACTTGAGCAATCCACCAACTAATCTATCTTTTAAATTTTATCTAAAAATAAAATCTTGCTAAAAACAAACCTAGACACAAGTCTTCTCTTGAAGGCCTTCTTCTTCTTCTTCTTCTTGACTTGGTGCAAATCATGATTAATGAGCCAGACTCCTCTTAAGTACTTGATGTGGTCTTCATGCACAAGCTCTTGAATCAATACGTGCTAGCTCCAAACCTCCTTTGTTGAAGCTAATCACCTACTAAGATCTTGATCAGATATCTAAGACTAATTAAACACAAGATCATTAGAACTATAACTATATGAGTTAATCATCATCAAAACTAGACTGATGGGCCTTTGGGGTAACACAACTTACACCGGTGTCACTTTCAGCACAAGCTTCTCTCTCATTCTCCAATGAAACTCTGATCTCCTCTGAATTGCATAAATGAAAACTGAAAATTACTTAAAAAGAAAAAAAAACCTACACTAAAAAGAATGAAAAACTGACCTAGAATCTATCTCTGCACGGTTGCTCATGTGCTCTCTGAAAAACCTAGTATTTATAGGAAAAACCAACGGGGAGGCGTACGAAGATAGGGGGAGCAAACGCTCCCCCAACAGACTCCAACAAGCCGCGAAAACAGCCCGGGTGTGGCCAGGTGGCCACACCCACGGGGTATACCTCCTGGTTTTGAGATTTAACATTATCTGGTATTGGAATTCCCGTTTCAGCTCCTGGATTTGACGAAACGGTCTTTGATCTTTGGCTTTAACCAATTGATTTGTAGAGATTCATTTTAACTGGTTTTCAACCGATCTAATTTGCCCTGATCTGCCCTGATTTTCTGATTTTGAATTAATTCTAAATTAAATTAGAATTTTGGTGGGCTTTTGGGCTCGTTTCTCTTTCATTTCTTTTAGCAATGGGTCTGCATATAAATTAGACAATAATTAGAAAAAAAGCAGAGTTTATTATATAATAAGTATAAGAATATGATAATAATTATGCAATATCAGCGACCGATCACACCCCTATGCCTATCTTTTACTCGTCCTCGAGCAAAATAAAAACTAAAGCAAAGATTATTAGGCCACTTTTATAAGTCACGCGATTGCACTGAGCATGTGCAACGAGCCGAGGTTTCCCTTAAAGGACGAGTTTTGTCTCGTGAGGGTTTTCAGTGGATTGCACCCACAAAATCCATAAAGAAAGAGAAAAATGTTAGTATTTTGAAATCACATTTTGAAAGAGAAAAATATTTGAAATTCTATTGTAAGAATTAAGTAATCTTAAGTTATAAGAAAACCGAATTTTTCACTCCTAAACTTAGTCTTTATTCAAAATATTTGTTATCAATCAAGTAAGGAGTCAAATTGTACTTCTCATCTAGTCTATTACTTTACCCTCTGTCATATGCACCTTCGTGACCGTGAAATTTTGACTAAGAGTTCTTTAACTCTAACTCTTATGCCTTATTTATTTATTTTATTTTTGGTGGTAATATTTCTTATTTTTATTAGGCTTTCTAATCTGCCCATGTAACAAATCCTTAATCGGTGACTCCAAAACTAAACGATCTTAGGACACCGGTGAGAAGACACCCCAAGAACTTAAGGACTCGAGCAAACAAGGCCATAAAATTAAGGATTTTATTATATAAACCGCCTTTAGGCGTAAATACTTATGCTTTATGAGGCACAAATACGCAGCTTAATCAGAGGATATATATATATTTTAATAGGGCATAAGAATCTTTGTTTTTGAACCCTAAGTGTGCAAGTGTATAAAGCATGCATATATTATCAAGGTAAGATCAAAACTAAATTACTTTCACAAATTTTCTTCCTAATCTTAGAAATCAAACAAATAATCTTATTTTGACCAAGTATAAGAAATCCTAATTATGATTCTCCTATTCCTTAAAATTGACTTAATTTCTTATAAAAAAATATGTCAAAATATTGTTTCTATTTTCAAAAAGTTTTTAAAAGTAAAGATGTAAATAATAATTTTTTCAATAATAAAAAGAAAACCTAAATTATGTTAGAACCCTCCCCCACACCTATCTCATGCATTGTCCTCAATGTACGAATTAATGCATAGATGCATGAAAAAGAAGAAAGGGAAGGAAAATATTACCTTAAGGTGGTGGTTCCGGTGGTGGTCTGATTGGTCCATGAAATGTGGCCCAATCTAATTTGCGTGGAATTCAGAGGAACCCACCAGAAACCTCTTTAATATTGTACGCGTCGGAAAAATCACAATTGCAAAATTCTTTTAATTGAATAGAAGATTATAACGGATACAATCCGATTACAAAAGAGAGGGAATCTTTTGATTGATCCGCCTCTTTATTTAAAGCTGGGTTCTTCACGTGGCGGTGGAGAGTGAGTCTTGTTCTCCATTTATCGGTCGAACGTTAAGTTTCTCTTGTGGATCCTCTCTTTGGATCTACTGGTGGAGTAGCACAGCTCCTATCAGTAATGGAATCTCAAAGAGATTTAAAGAAATTGAACTCAACAAGTTAACAAAAAGAGTTGAACTCTTTCCGTGCTACAAGAGCTTCGAGGCCGAACTCTGCTGAGGTAGCTCTCCCCCTTGCCTACGGTTTCTTAGATTCCTTCACCAGGACTCTCCCCTTCAACCCTTTTTTAGAGGTCCCCTTCCATGGGTCCCCTTACATCCCCTTAGAGAGGTCTCCTCTTTTTTCTCCCCCCTTTTTTTCTAACTATTCATAGCTATTTATAGAGGAATTGGGGTGTAACCAACCCATTAAATCTCTCCATAATGGGAGGGGTGTCACCAACTTCTTAAATTTCTCCATAATGGGAAGTTATTCCCCATTATGTGGAGAGAAATTGGAGTGTAACTGCCCCTTAAAACTCTCCATTAATAGGGATTAATTTCTCCTTAAGTGGGGAGAACGTGGGAGTGACTGACCCAGTCATGACTGACAGTTACAGTAGAAATGCGGGTCTCGCGTTGAACGCGGAGCTCACTCTGATGTTAAGACGCGGAGCTCACAGCCTCGCGTCTGTGTTGGAAAGCGGAGCTGCTCAGGCTTGTGTTTGAGTTGAAATGCAGAGCTGACTAAGGTCCGTGTTTGACAAAGGACACAAGGTTCGCATCTGACGACCTCCGCGTCTGAGAAAGAACGCGACGGGCGATCTCCGTATCTGAGAAAGGACGCGGGGTCTGCGTCTGGCGACCTCCGCGTCTGACAAAGGACGCGAGGTCTGAATCTGAGGCTGGAACGCGATCTCCGCATCTGGGAGGTTCGCGTCTGAGGCTTTATCTTTAGTAATTTTTTTGATAGCCTACAGAACCCCCTCCAAAGTTTTTCGGAACTCCGTGGTTGACTTGGACGGATTTTGAAATACTTTTGACTTCGGTTGAATCTGGACTTTCTGTAATCGGACTGGCATTCTTCTGAGAGGCAGTCTCGAGCTTGATCTTGTCTGGATTCTGGTCTTCATGAGTGTACTATTAAACTATTTGAAGCCTCCAAGAAAGATCGTTGTAATTTGATTGTCGGTGTACTTTTGAACCAGTGGAGTTGTCAATTGCCTTTGCCAGTGCATTGTTGAACTGATTGTAGTAGCAGAGACATACTCTTTGTATTGGGGAAAGAGAGGACGCAGCTCTCACAGACGCGATTCTGGCACACTGATCAAGTGGAGACATGAACTTCACCAAAGTTGAGATGCGACTCTCAATTGTTGTAGGGACGTGACTCTCAATTTCTATAGAGACACAGCCTTTACTTGCTGTTGAGACGCAACTCTTAAGTTCATTGAGACGCGGCTCTGTACTTGAGACGCGAAGTTCACGCTCAAAGCTTCTTTGAAAGAGTTTTAATTGTCAGAGGTGTGATATTAACTTAGCAAATTAAATAGCTCTACTGGGGGATTTGAGAAGGTTACTGTCAGAGGTGTGATGTTAACTTGACAGTGAGATCTGGACTTATGTTTTGAACAAGTTTTGTGGACTTGATATTCTATTGATGAGAATAACAAGTGAAATTTGATCCGCTGGGGATTATGCCAGAGTCTATCGTCAGAGGTTTAGTGTTAACATGATTAGAACTCTCCTAGGAATGAAAGTTTGCTGTCAGAGGTGTAATATTAACATAACAACAATTGATTTTAAAATCTACGCAATTTAAGTGGACCTGTCATTCTACTGAAGAGAATGACAAGTGAGAATGGATTTGTTGAAGATCCATGGAGATTTTTACCGTTAGAGGTGTAATGTTAACGGGACGACTTTGGATTTACAATTTGAGCAAATTGAATTGTCAAAGGTGTGATATTCACTTGACAAAGATGTGTGCTAGAGGTGTGATATTAACTTAGCACCACGAAAATCTCATTTTCACTCAAAAAATTTAGAGAAGATCATTGTCATAGGTGTAATGTTAACTTAACAATGAAATATATGCTAGAGGTGTGATGTTTAACTTAGCATTGAAAGATCTCGTTTTCACGGAGAAAATCGTGGAGATCACTGTCATAGGTGTAATGTTAACTCAACAACGATTGATTTTGTGATATGAGCAACCTTGGTCAGAAGTGTAGTATTAACTTGACCGAGAGATTCTGCGATCTGCGCAGTTTGGTGGACTCGCCATCCTATTGAAGAGGATAGACAAGTTGAAATTTGGTCAGAGGTGTGATGTTAACTTGACCGGGATTTGTCTTGCGATTTGAGCAAGTTTGGTCAGAGGTGTGATGTTAACTTGACCCGGATTTGTCTACTATTAGAGGTGTGATTTTAAACATAACAGTATTTTGAGTGGACTTGTCATTCTATTAAAGAGAATTGATAAGTTGAAATTTTACCCCCAGAGAAACATCAAAGCCTTACTGTCAGAAGTGTAATGTTAACATGACAGGTTCGATTTGTAATTTATTCCATTGGAAAAATTGAGGAAAATCACTATTAGAGGTTTAATGTTAACTTAACAGTAAATATGCCAGAGGTATAATGTTAACTTGGCATGTTTGATCTGTGATTATTTCACTGGAGAAAGTCACAGGCTTTTTGTGGTCCTACCATTTCATGGATGGGAATTGGTAAGGGTTTTGGAGGGGAAGGCGGGATCAGGTCCCTCAAGGCTTTTAGCAAACCTTCAGCTATTAGCATGATGAGTTGTCGAGAATTTTTTCGTTGGGCTTAAAAGCTAACTTTTTCCTCTATCTTTAGCCCTCAGAGGCGTCAGATTGTTGTTCCAAAGATAACTTCTAAAATCCTGCTGAGATTAAAAAAGTATAAACTCTGTGGGAAACTTATGGGGAGATCGGCGTTTCCTTTGAGTACTTATTTGATCAGAGGGGTGGTGTTGAACTTGATCAGGGAAGAGCTTCTCGAGGTCGACCCATTTCTCGATAGAGCCGATAGGAAGCTTCATGAACCATTCAAAGGTAACAAAGCCGGCAGGCTCGTTCTCTGCAGAAGAGATGCGAGTCTCACGTTTTGGCACAAAGACGCGAGACTCACATTTTTGAGAGGAGACGCGAATCTCGCATTGCTGAACGTCGCATCCGTGAGGTGAAACACGAGCCTCGCATTCTAATGTAGAAACGCGGGTTTTGCATTCAGTTATAGAAACACGGGCTTCATGAGCTCCGCATTTTGATACAGAGACGCGGGCCTCATGAGCTCCGCGTTTTGATACAGAGACGCGGGCCTTATGAGCTCCGCGTTTTGATACAGAGCGCGGGCCTCTCATTTTTGCTGAGAAACGCGGGCTTCGCGTTCTGATACAGAGATGTAGGCCTTGCATTAAGGATCTGAGATGCGAGTCTCGTGCTGCTTAGAAGAAACATGGGCCTAAGCCCCGCGTTCTGTATCTGCTGAACAGATGGCTTTTTCAGCTTTTTTCATCTGTTGTCGACGTGTATGGTGCCTTTGTCGACGTTCAGCATTCCAGTTACGCTTCACGGGTTGTTAGGGACCCCCAGTAACCTGGAGTTGAGGAATCTGGAGAGGAGAGGTACGGCGAGACGAGCCTTCATCTTCATTGGACTCGTGGGTCTCGTGGGAGACATTGACGCGGGCCACATGTGCTGTTGCAGCCACTTTTGTCTGCTAATGATGAGCGCGACACCTTTGCCATCTCTCAGCATTCCGATTGAGTCACAGAAGTTGTTAGGAACCCCCAACGTTCGAACTAGCAGTGCCTTGATAGAAGGATAGTGGGAGATCGGTCTCCATTGCCATCTTGACCGTGGGTCATAGCGCGGGTCTCTGAAGGGACATTGGGGCTGACCACATTGTCTCCACGGGAGACTCCCGAAGCTTTAGGGGAGTTCAACTTCTCTTAGTCGAATTCGATCATAAGCGATTCGACTGTGGATCCAAGCATCCGACGTCGGCTTGCGCCACTACTTTCTCGTTGGTTGAGAAAGACTTTGATCTCAATTGCAAAATTCTTTTAATTGAATAGAAGATTACAACGGATACAATCCGATTACAAAAGAGAGGAAATCTTTTGATTGATCCTCCTCTTTATTTAAAACTGGGTTCTTCACGTGGCGGTGGAGAGTGAGTCTTGTTCTCCGTTGACCAGCCGAACGTCAAGTTTCTCTTGTGGATCCTCTATTTGATCTACTGGTGGAGTAGCACAGCTCCTATCAGTAATGGAATCTCAAAGAAATTTAGAGAACTTGAACTCAGCAAGTTAACAAAAAGAGTTGAACTCTTTCCATGCTACAAGAGCTTCGAGGCCGAACTCTGCTGCGGTGGCTCTCTCCCTTGCCTACGGCTTCTTAGATTCCTTCACCAGGACTCTCCCCTTCAATCCCTTTTTAGAGGTCCCCCTCTATGGGTCCCCTTACATCCCCTTAGAGAGGTCTCCTCTTTTTCTCCCCCCTTTTTTTCTAGCTATTCATAACTATTTATAGAGGAATTGGGGTATAACCAACCCCTTAAATCTCTCCATAATGGGAGGAGTGTAACCAACTCCTTAAATCTCTCCATAATGGGAAGTTATTCCTCATTATGTGGAGAGAAATAGGAGTGTAACTGCCCCTAAAACTCTCCATTAATAGGGACTAATTTCTCCTTTAAGTGGGGAGAACGTGGGAGTGACTAACCCAGTCATGACTGACAGTTACAGTGGAAACGCGGGTCTCGCGTTGAACGCGGAGCTCACTCTGATGTTAAGATGCGGAGCTCACAGCCTCGCATCTGTGTTGGTACGCGGAGTTGCTCAGGCTTGCGTTTGAGTTGAAATGTGGAGCTGGCTAAGGTCCGTGTTTGACAAAGGACGCAAGGTCCGCATCTGACGACCTCCGCGTCTGAGAAAGGACGCGAGGTCCGCGTCGGGCGATCTCCGCGTCTTAGAAAGGATGCGGGGTCTGCGTCTGGCGACCTCCGCGTCTGACAAAGGACGCGAGGTCCGAGTCTGAGGCAGGAACGCGATCTCCGCATCTAGGAGGTTCGCGTCTGAGGCTTTGTCTTCAGTAATTTTTTTGATAGCCTACAAATATAACCCACTAAAATGATGTATATATGAATGATTTTTATTAAGAATTTTACCCCATCTAATTTTCAAATTTCACAAATAATTTCGCGGTCAATTTTATCAACACACTTGTCCCAAAATAGAGTGTGAAAAGATTAAATGTTTGACTTGGACTTAGAAGTACAGGAACTAATACCGACTCAGGAAAGAGACTTAAGTCAAGTTAAGGTTCATGAGTCGAGATTAGTTCAGGAAGTGGGTCTAAATCAAGAAATTGAAACTCAAGTCTACATTCATTTTCCCACAATGGAATGTGACTTTCTAAGATTGGTGATTCAAGTTCAAGAATAATAAGTATGAGAATCAAAACTGACTCTAAAATATTACTAAAATCAGGTAGCAAAACAGGAGTCAATATTAATTCAGGAATTTGAACTGGATCACAAATTTAAGAATCTAGGTCACATTTCTCATTGTGTTCAATTTCATAAAAATGAGAACTTGCCAATTTGTCAATGGGACTTTCAAAAGTATGAAATTGGTCAAGTTCAGTATGATGATCATAAAAGATTGGCGATTAATTTCATGATAAATTGGCACAGGATCCAATGTTAGCTCGGAAAAAAGATTGAAATCAGGTGAAGACATCGGAGTCATTATTGAATCAAGAAGTAGAATTGAATCACAAAGTTGAGGTTCAGGATCATATTCATTCTCAAGTTCAATTTCAGAAAAGGGATAATTTGCCAAAATGTCAATGTGATTTTCAAAATTTGGAGTTTGGGCAAGTTCAAATGGGTGTACTAAAATGGAATCTTGTTTTCCAAAATAACATGATTCTTTGGCTCTAACAGAATGGTTAGCGACATCAGAAATGGTCAAAGGGTGAGAATGGAGAGTTTGGATCATGATATTTATGTCATGATTATGAACGATTTGAGCCTGTGTCATGACTTCAAATAGCTTTTCTTAGTCGATTGAGTCATCGTTTTGTTGCGATTGGACTTGAAAAGATGAAATTTTGTTTTGGAATTTGAAATGAAATCGTGAGTCAGTCAGATTTTGTGCTTATTGCTCGGACTCACGCATACTCATTTCTAAGATTGATGGTTTTCTATTTTGAACTGGTGGAACTGAGTATGAATCTTGAAAATATTGTGGACAAGGTGGATAAGGAGGACAAGTTGGTTGGAAATTGGACTCGGGGGAGGTGAATGCCCGTTGATTCTGTAAAGAGTTGAAATTATTTTAGAAATTATGGTAATAAAATTGGGGGCATGGGTTATATTGATTCGAATAAGTCCAATCCGGCACACTAAGTTGGAGAAAGTTATGATATGCTGGTTGGTAATATCTAAAAAAGAGGTCGGGGTGTAATATGGATTACCATTAAATGGGAAAATTATTTTTATAAGCCATATCACACAATAAATGTCAAACACAAACAAAGAAAAACGAACAAATAAGAAAGCAAATAAAAAGAAAAAAATCTAATCTAAGTTAGGATAAACCTTAGACCTAGATGACTTCTAACTGGTTAGACTGTCCACGGGAGGTATATTGTTGAATCTGACCACAAGTTAATCAGTCAGGTAGGGACAAGATTGGTGGGAGGTATCCGTGCTTAAAGCAATGGGCCTAATTATGCCAAACCACCAGCCTTCAGGGTTTCGCCCCTCAATCCCCAACCTTAGACACCGATTTCGCAAGAGTCAAAGTTAAATTAACTTCCCCCTTAGGTCAGTCTCCTATTTGAGTCTGAGATATCCCTAGGGCCAACATCTGCTCAGTTTTAATTAGGCTTGGGTTTGTGAGTGAGGAGATTATTTGTGGGCTAAGGGAGGATAATAACTTTCTCACCTTATCTTGTGTATAGGACAAGCCCTTAAATTAATTTAGTATAGTGTACAAGTATATAGAAAAAAGTAACACTCAAGCAATTTTTCATATAAGAATGAACCTTATACTAAATGCTATGCACACATACCTTGGCTCCAGCACTTTTTAACAGTAAATAGAAAATGTAACGAAATAGACACATGCCTAAATGCAAAGTCTAAATCATTTTTAGCATTTACAATCAATCTTTTACTGTTGTTGCTAGACATGTATGTACAGTGAGTCAAAAAAGAAAATAAATAGCTACAGATATTAAACTTTGCAATTCAGTCAACCTGCAGAAAATACAGGTTAGTAGTTCACTCAGATTACCACAGGAATGTAGCAAATCTGATGGCTTCTGGCTCTGCTTTCTTGAGCAAAGTATAAGGCTACTTATATATCCACTGCAGCAAAAATTCCTTGTTGTCAAACCTGTACACCAAGAACAAAGAAGAAAGTTAACCAAAAATGTAAATCTAAAAAGAGAATAACTTACCTTCTCTCCCCGGCAACGGCGCCAAAATTTGATTGAGTTAGAACTTGCACACAAAAATAGATTTTTAGAACTTAAGAATAAAGAGTACAAGGTGCTCAATACTACCGCGATAGTAAGTGGCTATGCGGGTTTGATCCACAAGGAGGGACTAGCGATGGAAGCTTTTTTATCAAGTTATCTTTTAAGTTACATTCAGTGGTTAAGGACCTTCTTTTAGTTCTTTAAAAGAAAAGAAAATTTGGTTAAAGTTAAGTTAGGAAAAAAGTGGTAGACTGAGAAAGTAGAGAAAAAAGAAAATGGATATATACAAAAAAATTGAAAAGAGTGATAAAAGAGTTGGTAGATTGTGTTGGTGATCTAAACTAAAATTAAAAGAAAAGAAAATTAAAAGCTACTTACCTCCTTTGGCCAAATACTTACCTTGAATCTGTGGCACTGATGTTACCTTAAAGTGAGGCGATCAGCGCATAACCCATAAGAGTTGATTCCCGTCTCTTCCACATTATTCATCAAGATGATGCAAGTATGAAGTGATACAGAATGAGACTAAAAATTCATCGTCATGAGCTATCGGTAGTACTCGCAAAGGTAAGGCTCTTCGATACTATAAGACTCACTTAGATAGCAATTGGTACCAAAAGAAGAGAAGTAGAAAAGAAGAACACAAAAACAAAGAAGTACAGAAAAATGTAACTATAGATTCAATTTTATAACAATAAAAGAAAAGAAGAACAACCTACACCGGTGTCACTCTCAGCACAATCTTCACTCTCATTTTCCTATGAAACTCTGATCTCTTCTAAATTACATAAATGAAAATTGAAATTACATAAAAAGAAAAATAAAAACCTACACCTAAAAGAATGAAAAACTGGCCTAGAATCTATCTCTGCATGGTCGTTCCCGTGGTCTCTGAAAAACCCAGTATTTATAGGCAAAACCCAACGGGAAGAGGCGTATAAAGATAGGGGGAGCAAACGCTCCCCCAACAAACTCAAACAAGCCGCGAAACAGCGGCTTTGTCGCGTTTTCGCGGCCTGGGTGTGGCCAGGTGGCAACACCCAGGGGGTGCACCTCCTGGAGATTTGACATTATTTGGTACTGGAATTCCCGTTTCAGCTCTTGGATTTGACGAAACGGCCTTTGATTTTTGGCTTTAACTAATTGATTTATAAAGATTCATTTTAACTGGTTTTCAATCGATCTGATTTGCCCTAATCTGCCCTGATTTTCTGATTTAGAATTAATTCTGAATTAAATCAGAATTTTAATGGGCTTTTGGGCTCGTTTCTCTTTCCTTTCTTTTAGCAATGGGCCTGCATATAAATTAGACAATAATTAGGATAAAAAGCAGCGTTTATTATATAATAAGTATGAGAATATGATAATAATTGTGCAATATCAGCGACCGATCACGGAGCTCGCCAGAGGTTGCGGTGGATCTCGCGGACAACGCTAGAGAGGAGGGGGGATTACTCTGGGCTGCCGTGGGGGGTCGACGGCTCATCGGAGCTCCCCGTCGGAGGGTGTTCTCGATCAAGAACATGGCTGCTGGGTTCTGGCTTGGAAGGGCTCGGTTGGGAGCTCACACACGCGAAGTGGGGAGACTGGGCTGCCATGGAATTGCCGCAAGGAGGGGGAAAGGGGGTGCTCACAACTGCAACAGGAAAGGTCGCCATGGGGGGGAGGGCTGTTGTACGTGGCCTGTGGAGGAGCAGACGCGCAAGGAGGGATCTCGACAAGGTGCTGTTCAGCCTGTACGCGAGCAGGGTTGTCCAGGCTGCTGCCGGCTTTGGGAGGAGAGTGCCGCGGAGCTCTATCGGAGGGCAATGCACGAGGAGGTTGATGAAACTCGGCCAAGGGAGAGGGCATGCCATGAGAGATATAAGAGAGAGAGAGAGAGAGGATGCAGTTGAGAGAGAGAGAGAGAGAGAGAGAGAGAGAGTAGGAGCCGGTGGAGACGTGGGGGAAGAAATGGGTGCAGCATGGGGAAGAAGGTGAAGACGTGGTGAAAATGAGAGGGAAAAGGGTGATATATAAGGTTTTTAAATAAAATATGCGTGCTTCCAATTTCATAGGCCAAAGTGGCCAATTTGTTTAGACTTGCTATTTGGAGAATTGGGTCTCGGGTTCGAAACCTTGGACATAACAATCAAAGTGGTTGGTTTTATTAATTTTGAAAGAATAAATGGTAAAAAGGAAAGAGGGTTAAATATTAATAGCTTCATTCTTATAACAAGAAGGCATCATAGTGGTTGCACTCTATTCCTTGTTGGGGGTTCACGGGTTCGAATATAATAAAAGGGTGTTTCTTTTTTTATTTTTATTTAAATTTCACTCTTTTCTTTTTAATAAATATTTAAGCATTTTTTATTGGATTAAACTCTATTAATTTAGAAAAATTCTCAAAAATAGAACATGTCATCCTGAACCTTGTTGTGAAGTCAAATCCCTGAAATTCATACCCAATTTTTAAATAAAAGTCTCAGAGTCAGTCTGTGACACCGATCGACCCCAGGTTGAGATTCTTATCTAATAATTTTCAAAAAATTTTAGAAAATTCAAAAAAATCAATATATTGGAAAATAATATCTCGAGCTGAAATGGTCTCAATCTGGCTATTAGGATGATTAAATTGGGTATCAGATACTAGTATTGACATACAACACTGGGATCCGAGGGTTACATGTTTACACATATACTTAGGGTCTATTTGTTTCGTCATAAAAGGTCGAAATTCCTAAAAGACTTACTGTCGAATTACAATTACAGTGTTTGTCTGGACCGTAATTCGTAAAATGGACTTGCAACCCACTTGCAACTAAATTACAACTCACTTACAACCCACTCACAGTAAATTTTGTGGTCATGCAAATTTGTATTATTTTTTTATATTAATATTAAAATTTTTAAATATTTAATATTTTTAGTATGTATTTGCAATATTTAAAATTTTAAATCACCAAATAGTTAATTTTGTAATCAACTCTTTTCACTTACGACTTAAACACATTATGACAACCAAACACCAAAAAATACAATACACTTACTCACTTATAATTTCGCAACTCTAATCAAACACTTTAAAACTTTTTGTATGCAACTCAAATACAACTGTAAAAGAGTTCACCAATTACGATTTATGACTAAATATGACAATCAAACAGCCCTGAATCATTGATCATGGTCCTTGTGTGCACGGAAAGTTGGATGTTGCGGTGAAGTTGTTCGAGGAGATGAAAGAGAAGGAGGTGGCTCCGAGTGTGGTGACCTACACTGTGCTGATATGAAGGTTGTCAAAAGACGGGAGATCGGATGAGGTATTTAGTTGTATGATGAGATGTTGAATGCAGGGCTGATTCCGGATGATTCTGTGTATTCTTCTCTTGGGAGAAGCCTGCATACGACTAAGGGAGAGAAGAATGGAGAGTTCATAGATCACACTGATGAAAGTGAACATCAGAAGGCCATTACAGATGAAAAAGCTTCAACTTTTGAACAGAAAGCATTTACAAAAGCTTCTATTTATAAGTGTTTGATGTTATGAACTTCTGAACATGTCATAAGTGTTTGATGTTATGAACTTCTGAACATGATATTGTATAACTTGGGATTTGCTGGCTAGATTTGCTAGAAGCAATAAGAGAGGGCAAGAAATATGTATGCTGTAATCTTTTCGAAGCAAGGAATAAAGTTCTGGCATTCAGTTTCTCATTGAAGTTCAAAGTGAATAGCACATCTTATGTGGATCAATTTCTTCTTTCTCCACCCAAAAACATGAGCATGTTTCCGGTATGCACCTCTTACTTAAAAATTCTTTTTAATATTTTGAATCTGATTGTTGATGTAGAAATAATCAATACCTCTAAGAATTGTCATGTGGCAAATGTTGGAAGATTTTAATAGGATGCATGCACACAATGAACATCAAATTTAATTTCAACTCAATCTCTGAAGCTTTTTAATTGATTTTGGCATGATTGGTGATCTAGTTTATGTTTATGCATGGATTGAACATTGGTGGATCTCAACATCACAATTAGACTAAATCACCAGGCTTAGGGTCCTCCAATTAGAGACCTGACATGATTTTTTTTTTTTTCTTTTTCTTTGTGTTTTTTCTTTTTGGTCCAACTATTAAAGCACAAGAGGCCAAAATTAGCTCTGTTTCTATAGTACATTATTAATACTTGCCGTGATCCATCCTGAAGCTCCCAAATTTAAAGGTTATCAGATAAGTGCCCCTTTTCTCAAGATTAGACCCCCATTAGCACCTTGGTCTTTAATTTCAGTTAGCAATAATGAATCAAGATGATTTCTTGGTGGGTAGAGCACTTGACAAGTGAGGGTCAGTCTGTTTTTATTATAATCCCAATTATTGGCAAAATGTCGTTATGATATTCGTCAGCAAGCGCCATTTCGCTAATCATGCTTCGAGTGGCAGCTTCCATGCCCTACTGGAAGCAGGTTAGCAAAGATTACGCAATACCTGTCACATTACTAGTATTGACATCCATTATAAACAAAATGAATACTGATTGTATTTTAATACATGTATTGAAACTTATCTTGCCGTCTTGATTACAGTTGTGACACATCATTAGTTTTGCTGTAACATACATGCTAATATTGAAATGCACAAACACAATCGAGATCATGCTATGATAAGTATGAACCTCATCATTCACAATGAGATTTCTGGTAAGTCTATGTTATCTCTAAAATGCATTATATGTATTCATCAAGAATAATTTACAGGTATCATATATGTATAAGATATGGATACTTGTTTCTAATTTTCCAAATCAAGAGATTGTTTGATACTGCTCGCATTTAAGCATATACAGATGGTTTGGCATCTAACAAAAGTACAATAATCCATATCAGATAAGAAGACAATGGGTCATCGTGGGGTCTCCATACAATTAATCATATTGTAAATATACTTAATAATTGCAAACTTCTTGATGATTGTTTATTTATATCTGATTGTGGCCACATTAAAGAATTGTTAATCCAAGAATTCAAACAATTTATATCATAATACAGGACATAGATCAGCAAGTATTACAATATGAACAGAATCTAATTGTGAGCTGTGACATCAAGAAGGTGGGGTTCACTTATTAACAAAAAGAAAAACAAAGAAACTTAAGATTAATGTCATGAACCTACTGATCACTGCATTAAGTTCAGTATTTATTCACCATTCCTCTTAAAAAAAACAACAGATGAAGAAAAATCATAATTTCTCTCACCTATACAAGGGCAGGTTCTTTTTCTTTTTTTAGTGAATATTATCTTATTTGTAGAAGGAAAGAAAGGAAACATAAAAACTACAAATAAACTGTAAAAAGGAGATATTCCTGATTAACCCTTGTATCTCGGCCTCCGCAACTGAAACATCTTTGAGCTGTGCAACCCCTGCAGCCAGAATTCTACCGATGAAATCTCTCACTGGAAATCCACCAGCAGCCATACGCGAAGCCTGCTAAAAAAAAAAAAAAACCATCAAAATTTTCTTTAAAACACCCCTCTCTCTCTCTCTCTCTCTCTCTCCTCTCTCTCTCTCTCTCTGTGTGTCAAATCCCATTTAACTGTCCGCATAGAAGGAGAAGGAGACATTACAACTGGGATCTGAAAAGCACTCCACTGTTGCGTCTCACCTGGAGACACAAGTACAGGTTTCTGAACCTGCCAATACTCAGTTGCTAGTTTCAACCCTGTAGACACAATAGATTCAGTATTTTGCATCGCATCCTTCCCTGAAACACTCTTTCATTTTACTGCTTCCATGACATCCCTCTCTTTGTTTAAAGGAGACAATTTTGATGTCCCCGTAGAATTTCCCAATAATAATCCCCACCAATCAGGCGCTGGAGAAAAAGGAAGCGTGCAACCAGTTCTTTGGCGCAATTCATCCAGACAAGAATAGAGTTGGGACAATCAACTATCAAATATCGCATATCTACATCATTGAAGCAAGCATCTCGGGCGCAGTGAGATTGTCACACCTCACTTCTCAAAATACACACAATTGAGTACGTGACGAGAGCCGACGGCGTATTTTCAAAATAAATATTCTAAGCCTCAATGTATTAAATCAACACATAAGTTTTACAATTTATTCCAGCATTCAAAATCAAGTACAATATGTCATTAAAAAGTTTACTTATTATATAAGTATAACAGGAATAGAACCAAAAATACTAAGAAGTTCCACGAAATGAACTGATGATGGACTACTGGAATTCTGCAACGTGCTTGAAGTACTCTTAGTTTTGCAATGTTTCCGTATCTGGATCTGAGCAAGTAAACTCAGGGTCTTCAATAAGCGACCTAATGAGTGGTAAAATAAAGAGGGAGGGTGCACGTGCATATAACGTGTGAGCATATCATGAAAGAAATATCTAGGATAAGATTGAAATAATATATGCCAAATATAAATGAAAAGTAACAAGCCAGTGAATGCTATAGTCAGGTGTACATCAGGTCATAAGTATAATCAGATGTCTACAGTCAGTCACAGTGCATTATGAACAGTTTATTATTATTATGTCAGCAAATACCAATTGCCACTTGTAATAAGCGCATCTCATACTACGCCTATCACACGTGTCAATCGAGATCCTAAGTTATTGAAACTGATCGATTGGAAACATTGTCTATAATTTAAGTGGGTCCCGATATACCGGAGACCATGATCCAGACTCCTGGCGCTGAACCAGACCTTATCACAAGGTAGTCACGTAACATGTATAACAAATCAGGTAACATATATAACATGTATAACATGAATAAGAACAGGAACATGACTGGGGGTGTCAGTCACTCTACGGGAACCCTGCAGTAAAACCCTCTTTCGGCCGCGCAACCTATATTCTAGGTCCATTCAAAATACAGACGTTGTTTTCTTCATCAATTTCCCCAGTCCCAATACCACAAGGTAGTCAGGCAATATGTATAACATGTCAGGCAACATGTATAACATGAATAATAGGAAAAAGAATAGGAACAGGACTGGGGGTGTCAGTCACCCCACGGGAACCCCCTACAGAGGAACCATCTTTCTGCTGCGCAACCTATATCCTAGGTCCACCCAAAATACAGACATTGTCTTCCTCATCAATTTTTCCAATCCGGTGTACGTTGTTTAATGTCATGTTATTACTTATCAAAATTATTTAATGTACATGTTACCTAAATTTACTGGGATAAATCGATAACAGTCACAGTAACACCATCAGATAGTGGAGTCAGGATACAGGATGTCAGTATAACAGGATATATGATGTATATGATGTCAGTGAATAGGATAAGTAAGGCGATATTATTACCGTATAACAATATTTCTTAGTAGTTAAGTAACATGGACATGATAGTTATCAGGTAGATGTCACAAATATCATTCTAGTAAGTTTTAGTGGTATAGTCCGAATCAATGTCATGTAGTAATCATGTAGATTTATTACTAAGAATAAATGAACTTTATCACATCCAGGAATACATAAATATATTACAAAAAGTACATGGAAGTAATTTATGAAAACTATAAAATTTATAAATACTAGAAAACTAACTTATAAAGAGCGCAGGAGAGACCGAAGAAAACATGGATGGAGGTAATACGATAAGATATAGATGCTAAAGGTCGTAATGAAGGCATATTGCTCTATAGGAATGAGTGGAAAAAACTGATCCATATGCCCGATCCGACTTAATTCTCTTTTGGTTCATGCAGTCTACCCCAAATACTTGGGACAAATGGCTTAATTGTTGTTGTTGTTAGAAAACTAACTTAATCATTTAAATCACTTTTATAGCATAATTAAATAACTAAATAAAATTATTTATCATAAAAATTCTTGTTTAACTGAAGGAGAAAAAAGAACACTCATCTGAGCTTGCTCACAAGTCCAAAGCACTGAAATCCTAGGATCTCGATAATTTACATAAATTATTTCAATAGAAATTGTTAGGATTTTTAAAACGGTGTTCTACTTTGGGGTTATAAAGGGTTTTTTTTTAAATTCTAGATTAATGAGCTTTGGGTTGGGATACGGTCCTCTGAATTATGAAATTAATAGGTTTAATTTAAACTAATTTTTATTTTTTTTGGATTTTTAAAGTCTTTACAACAATAAAATCCCTTGCCTGAATCTAGCATTAAGAAAAATGGCTTTAAAGTGGGTGATTTGATTTAGTTTATATTGTTATTCCCCTAAAAATTTTCCTATAAATTGTAGAAGTATTGTAGAGTGTTATTTATATTTTTCTCTATTTTTTAATATTTTTAGTTAATTATTTTAATTGTTTTCCTACAGGTTAACGAGTTTGAATTTCCCAGTTGGGTCGGGTTCTGCCAGTTGGTCTGAGTCTAGGAGATGCAGGCCCATACAGGTTGGGCTGGGATGCAGGCCAGCGGGCCTCAACAGCAAGGATAATTTTATATATATATATATATATATATATATATATATATATATATATATATACTATATATATATACATATATATATATAGGTTGTGCACAGTGGGCTGACCCAGCCCACTGTGCACCCCAGTGCCAAGGGGGCTGGCCCAGGTGCAGCTGGTCCTGCACAGACCCCCGGGTGTATGCAGGCGCACAGACCTGCTCTCGACCATGGCCGAGGGCCGAGAGCAGGGTCTAACCTTTTTTTGGATGAAATTCTTTGTTATAAAAATTCTAAAAATAATATGTAAATTAAGATATGTGTTATTTATATTTTTTCTCCATTTTTTAATATTTTTAGCTAATTATTTTAATTTTCTTCTTACATGTTAACGAGTCAGGATTTCTCAGTTGAGTCGGGTTCTGCCATGTTGGTCTGAGTCCAGGAGATGCAGGCCCATGCAAGTTGGGCTGGGATGCAGGCCAGCGGGCCTCAACAGCAAGGATAATTTTATATATATATATATATATATATATATATATATATATATATATATATATATATATATATATATATATATACATATATATATACATATATATATATATAATATATATATACATATATACATATATATATATACACATATATAGGTTGTGCACAGTGGGCTGACCCAGCCCACTGTGCACCCCAGTGCCAAGGGGGCTGGCCCAGGTGCAGCTGGTCCTGCACAGACCCCCGGGTGTATGCAGGCGCACAGACCTGCTCTCGACCATAGCCGAGGGCCGAGAGCAGGGTCTAACCTTTTTCTGGATGAAATTCTTTGTTATAAAAATTCTAAAAATAATATGTAAATTAAGATATGTGTTATTTATATTTTTTTCTCCATTTTTTAATATTTTTAGCTAATTATTTTAATTTTCTTCTTACATGTTAACGAGTCAGGATTTCTCAGTTGAGTCGGGTTCTGCCATGTTGGTCTGAGTCCAGGAGATGCAGGCCCATGCAAGTTGGGCTGGGATGCAGGCCAGTGGGCCTCAACAACAGGAATATATTTATATATATATATATATATATATATATATATATATATATATATATATATATATATATATATATATATATATATATATATATATATATATATATATAGGTTGTGCACAGTGGGCTGGTCCAGTCCACTGTGCACCCCAGTGCCAAGGGGGCTGGCCCAGGTGCTGGTGACCCTGCACATACCACCCGGGTTTGTGCAGGAGCACAGACCGAGAGCCGAGAGCAGGGGTCTAACCCTTTTTTTGGGTGAAATTCTTTGTTGTAAAAATTCTAAAAATAATATGTAAATTAAGATATGTGTTATTTATATTTTTGTCCATTTTTTGATTTTTTTAGCTAATTATTTTAATTGTTTTCCTACATGTTAATGAGTCTGGATTTCTCAGTTGGGTCAGGTTCTGCCATGTTAGTCTGAGGTCAGGAGATGCAGGCCCATGTAGGTTGGGCTGAGATGCAGGCCAGTGGGCCTCAACAACATGAATAATATATATATATATATATATATATATATATATATATATATATATATATATATATATATATATATAGGTTGTGCACAGTGGGCTGGCCCAGCCCACTGTGTAGCCCAGTGCCAAGGGGGTTGGCCCAGGTGCGGGTGGCCCTGCACAGACTGCCCGGGTTTGTGCAGGCGCACAGACTTGCTTTCGGCCATGGCCGAGACCGAGAGCAGGGCCTGACCCTTTTTTGGGTGAAATTCTTTGTTGTAAAAATTCTAAAAATAATATGTAAATTAAGATATGTGTTGAGACATTCTCATATGTATTTTTGTTGGATTTTTCATTGAGTTTTAATGTATAAAATAATTCATGGATAATCATTGTATAAAAATGATATTTTTTAAGCTATTTATACGAAGTAAATTATGAGAAAACTGATTACTTGAATTTGATTCTAGCTTGCTCCTAATCTCTGCACTTTGAAATCTCGTTCGTTCACGATCCACTTGAGGAAAGGGAAGAGGAAAGTGGGGAGAGTTTGAGTTAGGGTTTTCTCTTAAGGTAGAAGAAGAAGAGGTTTAGGCTTTTTATTGATTAATAGGGATTCTAAAATCTGTACTAAGTTATGATTAAACTGAAAGATTTAGTAGTTTATATTAGGTTGTGGATTGCTAACATTCTTAGGAAAATTCGGTTTAGATCTGAAAATATAGGTTGGCTAGCTTATTTGATTCAAATTTAAATTCGAATGCCTTTAAGACAGATTATGGTAAGGGCAATAGGATATGACATAAGAGGGCTCAAGTTCAAACATTAGCATATGGAAGTTAAGCACAAATTTTTTTTGTTTATTATTATTTTTATTATTATTATTATTTTGGGATAATATTCAATTAGGATATTATAATCTACTCACCTAACTAGAAAATTTCGTCCTCGAAATTTAAATTCAGGTGGGGAAAAGAATTTACCTAATCATCATGGAAAAGGTGGGGATAGCTATCTCGGATAACATCCTCCCGCTCCCACGTCGCTTCTCTCGGAGATCGCTTGCTCCAAGATACCAAAATAAGTGGAATGGTCTGCTTCTTCAATTCCTTAGCGGTCCTGTCTAGAATAACTATAGGCCTCTCAGTGTAGGATAAGTCCCGCCTAAGCTCCAACTCAGAATGATCCACAACATGACTATCATCTCGGATATACCTCCTTAACTGAGAAATATGGAAGACGTCATGCATGCCATACACATATGGGGGCAACGCCAGTCTATAAGCCCCTGCTTCTACTCGTTCCAAAATCTCAAAAGGTCCTATATACCAGGGACTCAGCTTCCCTTTGCTGCCAAATTTGATTACTCCTCTCATTGGAGATATCTTTAAGAATACTTTATCTCCAACCTCAAACTCCAGTGGCCTTCTGTCCAAGTCTGCCCATTACTTTGGTCCATCCCGAGCTGCCTTGAGACGCTTTTGGATAATCTTAATTTTCTCTACTGTCTGAGTTATAATCTCCGGTCCCAATAGTCTCCAATCACCAATATCGTCCCAACACAAAGGAGACCTACATTTCCTTCCATATAATGCTTCAAAGGGTACCATCTTAATACAAGCCTGGTAGCTGTTGTTTTAGGCAAACTCTACCAAATACAGGTGATCTTCTCATGACCCCTTGAAGTCTAGCATGCAATCCGTCAACATGTCTTCAAGAATCTGGATCGTCCGCTCGATTGCCTATCAGTCTGCGAATGATATGTTGTGCTAAACATCAAGCACGTTCCCAAGCTTTCTGGAGACTCCTCCAAAAGTGGGACAAGAATCTAATGTCTCTGTCGGACACTATACTAACATGCACGTCATGGAGTCTCACCACCTCTTGCATGTACTTCTCTGCTAACAACTCCGTATACTATCCCAGTCTGAAAGGAATGAAGAGCGCTGACTTTGTGAGACGATTTACTATAACTTATACTGCATTGTTTCCTTTCTGGCTACGAGGTAAAGCAGTGACGAAGTATATAGTGATGTGCCTCCACTTTCATTCTGGAATCGGTAGGGGTTAAAGTAGTCCGGCTTTTCTCTGATGTTCAGCCTTCATTTGCTGACATACCAAACACTTTGCCATATACCGAACAATCTCCCTTTTCATCCTGTGCCACTAGAATCGCTGCTTCAGATCTTGATACATCTTCATCCCTCGTGGATGTATAAAATATGCCGAACTATGGGTATCTGCTAATACTTCATGTCGAACCTCTCCCTTCGACACACAAATCCTGTTACCGAAACGGAGCAATCCATCTGCATGAATTCGCATGTCCATTCTTAATCTAGCTTCCACTTGCTCTTTTAATTCCTGCAACTTGGGGTCTCCACCCTTAGCCTCTTCAATTCTCTCCAATAAGGTTGGCTAAAACTACATAACCATCAATTGTCTAAGAGTTTTAGTCTTTTGTATCACCATGAGGTCCATACGGCTCATCTCCTCGAATAACTCTTTCTGCTGAGTGATCTGCATCACCATACATGCTTCAGGCTTCTGGCTCAAAGCATCTGGCACGACATTAACCTTTCCAGGATTATACTATAGATCAATGTCATAACCGGCCATCAATTCTAGTCATCTCTTTTGCCTCATGTTTAGCTCATTCTAAGTGAAGATGTACTTCAAGCTCTTGTGATCAGTGTATATCAGCACTTGATCTCCTAATAGATAGTGCCTCCAAATCTTTAAAGTGAAAATGATTATTGGCAGCTCTAGATCATGCGTAGGATAATTCGTCTCATGAGGCTTTAGCTATTTGGACACATAAGCTATTACATGTCCATGTTACATTAGCACACACCCCAAACCTCATCCTGATGCGTCGTTGTATATGACCATATCTCCAGTCCCGTCGGGCATCTTCAAGACTGGGGTCATGATCAATCTGTTCTTTAACTCTTCAAAAATAGCAGCACATTGCACAGTTCATACATAATATACTCCCTTCTGAATAAGCTTGGTTAGAGGTCCTGCACTCCTGGAGAAATCCTGCACAAACCTCCGGTAATATCCAGCCAGTCCTAGAAAACTTCTGATCTCTGATGCTGACTTCGGGATGGGCCAATCCTTCACTACCTGAACCTTACTGGGATCCACCGCGACACCTTCTCCTGAAATAATATGACCCAGAAAAGCAACGCTCTTAAGCCAGAACTCACATTTGCTCAATTTAGCGTAGAGCTTTTCCTGTCAAAGGGTCTGCAACACAATCCTCAAGTGCTCTGCATGCGCTTCTTCATTCTTAGAATAAATCAGGATGTCATCTATGAATATTACTACGAATTTATACAAGAATGGAGAGAATACCTGATTCATCAAGTCCATGAAAATTGTTGGGGTATTGGTCACTCCAAACGGCATTACTAGGAACTCATAATGACCATAACGAGTCCTAAAGGCTGTTTTCAGAATGTCCTTCTCCACCTTCAATTCATGATATCCAGAACAGAGATCCAACTTCAAGAACACTTTAGCTCCAATAAGTTGATCGAAAAGGTCAACAATCCTAGGAAAAGAATATTTGTACTTGATGGTGACCTTATTTAATTTTCAGTAGTTAATGTACATCCTACTGCTATCATCCTTCATCTTCACCAACAACATCGGGGCTCCCCAAGGTGAAAAACTAGGTCTGATAAATCTTTTGTCTGAGTACTCTTACAATTGCTTCTTCAACTCTACAAACTCCACGGGTGCCATCTGATATGGTGCCTTAGCGATTGGGGTCGTTCCTAAAATGACATGTATAGAAAACTCTAGGATTCGATCTGGCAGCAATTCAGGTAAATCTTCTGGGAACACATACAAAAATTCTTCCACCACTGGCTTCGGCATCTTCTCAGCTTCTGTGATAAAGCAATCTCCTTGATGCTTCTGTCTGGATGCCTTAAATTCTCCAACAAACTGAAACTCTAGTTGATGCAAAATCCAAACTATCACTCTCTTATTCTGAAAATCAATTACCGCATGAT
Source organism: Agave tequilana (assembly GCA_038442645.1). Lineage (NCBI taxonomy): Eukaryota > Viridiplantae > Streptophyta > Magnoliopsida > Asparagales > Asparagaceae > Agave > Agave tequilana. The sequence goes on along the minus strand of JAVJIF010006420.1, from coordinate 48,213 downwards.
ACTTGCTAAGCCATGTCATGCCCAAGATCACATCGTATCCGCTAGTGTTTATCACAAACATGTCTGCACTAAACTCCCTTCCACAAATCACTACAGAACAAGATTTGCATACCCTACAAGTGGTTATAATCCCATTCCCAGTACTAATCTCTCATTAAGTGTCCATGTCATTACAGGGTATATAACGCATCATAATAAAACTAGTAGATATACAGCAGTGTGAAGCACCAGAATCAAATAGTGATATGACTGAAATTGAATGAACCAGAATGGCACCTGTCACTACTTCCTCTAATGACTCCGCCTTCTCTGCAGTCAAGTTGAAAGCCTGGCCTCTCCGATGACCTGCTCCTACCCTCCTATGAGACTTATTGAGCACCTGTCATTGTGGAGGAAGTGGAGTTCCTCTACCTGCAGGTACTGGGTGTCTCCTAGCTGCTTCTGGTGCTGGAGCAACGGGCATAACACTTCTCTTCCCCTTGGACGGACAGTTTACTAGCTAATGATCTCTAGCTCCACAAGCGAGGCATAGTCCATTCGCCCTTCTGCATTCCCATCGATTATATCTCGGCAGCTGACAAAATTCGCAATCTAATGCTCACGGGAAGGAGTAAACTGTTGCTTATTCTGTGGAGCACCACTGAACCTGGATGGAGGTCCTTAGTCACCTGGTTGAAGGGCCGCTTTAGCGGCCTTATCTGCACCCTGCTCTTATTCTCTTTCTCTACCACTTGCTCCAAGCAACGGGCCGCACTAAGAACCTGAGAGTAAGTTCCCAGAGGTTATGTGACTAAGAACTTCTAAATGTCCAATCTCAAACTCTTCTGGAATCGGTTAGCCTGGTCTTCTTCCTCTACCACCATGTATGGAGCGAACTGGCTCAACCTTAAGAATTTTGCAGCGTACTCGTCAATACTTCGACTCCCCTATTTTAGGCTGATGAATTGTAACTCCATTTCCCTTCAGGCTGTCTTAAGAAAGAACTTCTCATAGAATCTATCCATGAATTGCTCCCAAGAAACTGGTGGCTCCAAGCGCTCCTCCTCTGCAAGCCACCATGTCCGAGCCACGTCTGTCAGTTGAACCTTGACCACCTAGACTTGCTCGTCCTTGGGAACACGAGCTGCATTTAGAAGGTTGGTCATATCCACCAACCATTGCTCCGCATCGAATGACTTCTCTGTACCGGCAAAAGTGGTTAGCTGTAACCTCCTGAAGTCAAAGATGTTTCCGGGCTTTGGTTCTCGAGATGTCGTTGACCTCTCCATGGCCGTCGTGGCCGTATGTTGAGCTGCCAACAATCTATCTCGAATAAGTGTTGTTTGTTGCTGTTGAGACTCCATCGTACCACGGAGGACTCCATCAAATCAATTGTCTCATTATGAGCAGCAATACAGGAGGAGGGAGGTCATTGAGCCATTGCTCTGAAAATCAAAATAAGATTTAGAAAATATATAAATAGGTGTCAAATATAATAAACATCATTATACTTGTAGTTGGAATGGATGATTTTTAACATTATTGAAAGAGCTTGATTATTAACTTAATTATACACCCTAAATAACCTGGCTCTGATACTAAAAAAACTTGTCACACCCCACTTCTCAAAATACACACAATTGGGTACGTAATGAAAGCTGGCAACGTGTTTTCAAAATAAAAACGCTAAGCCCCAATGTATTAAATCAAAACATAAGGTTCACAACTTATTCCAGCATTCAAAAGCAAGTTCAATGATGTCTTTAAAAGTTTACTTATTATAAGCATAACAGGAATAGAACCAAAAATACTAAGAAGTTCATACGAAATGAACTGATGGTGGACTACTGGAGTTCTACAATGTGCTCGAAGTACTCCTAGCCCGTGTGCGGGTGGCTCTGGACAGACCGCCCGGGTCTGTGTAGGCGCACAGACCTGCTCTCGGCTGGGTCTGACCCCTTTTTTTTGGGTGAAATTCTTTGTTGTAAAAATTCTAAAAAATATATGTAAATTAAGATATGTGTTAGGACATTCTGACATGTATTTTTGTTGGATTTTTTTATCAAGTTTTGATGTATAAAAAACATCATGGATAATCATTGTGTAGACATGATATTTTTTAAGCTATTTATACCAAATAAATTATGAGAAAGCTGATTACTTGGATTTGATTCCCCTAGCCTGCTCCTCAATCTCTGCACGTCAAGATCTTGTTCGTTCACGATCCACTTGAGGAAAGAGAAGAGGAAAGTGGGGAGAGTTTGGGTTAGGGTTTTCTCTTGAGGCAGAAGAAGAAGAGGTTTAAGCATTTTATTGATTATTAGGGATTCTAAAATCTATACTGAGTTAGGATTAAACTGAAAGATTTAGTAGTTTAGATTTTACTAACAATCTTAGGAAAATTCAGTTTAGATCTAAAAATAAGGGTTGACTAGCTTATTAGGTTCAAATTTAAATTCGAGTGCCTTTAAGACTACGCGCTAAAGTGGCATTATGGTAAGGGCAATAGGACATGACATAAGAGGCTCAAGTTCAAACCTTGGCATGTGAAGTTAAGCACACATTTTTTTTGTTTATTATTATTTATTATTATTATTATTATATTTTAGGGTAATATTCAATTAGGATATTATAGAGATGATTGAGAAATTCCCCTATAGTCAACTAGGAACTCTACCATGTCTGTAACCCCCTGATCCTTGATGTATGTATCACAGTATCAGTACTGGATACGACGTAAAAAGTTGATCTGACCTTCTTAGTAGTCAGATTGAGCCAATTTCAATTTCAAATATTATTTTTCAATATTTTAGATTTTTCAGAATTTTTTAAAATTTTAAGTTATTTTGGAAAATCTCCCAAGTCGGTGTCGACCGATACCGATGATCGGATCTATAATTTTTAATTCACAAACGGAGTTGAGTTTCTGAAATCTGTTTTTACATTATCTTAGAATCATATTTTCTACGTTAGGGTATTTTTTTTGGGGATTTTTTTTGAATTTATCAAAAATTTCAAGATTTTTAACTTGCAAACAAATAAGATTTTTAGAATCCGATTTCGCATTCCTCCTCCATGTAATATTCTCTATTTACAGAATTTTTGGGAACCGTTCGGGACTAATCAAATTTTTATCAAATTAAATAATATTAAATAATATTATTTTCTTTTCTTTCTTTCTTTTCTTTTCCCCACTAATCATCTCCTTTTCTTTCCCCCCAAGCCACCGCCCTATCCCACCGCCTTCTCTCTTTCTTCTCTCTCTCCTATAAATTCTCTCTCTCTCTCTTTCTCTCTCCACATACTCTCTCTCCTTCTCTCTAAATTCCTCTCTTTCTTAGTGTATCTCTTCCCCTCACTATCTCTCCATTATTGGGGGGTAAGTCGCCGTCGGTGGCACCGGTGGCAACGCTGGTAGGCCGGCGCCACCCCTGCGACCACCAGGCTGCGCCACCCCTCTCCCTCTTTCCCTCCTCCCTTTTCTTCTTCTTCTTTTTTTTCTTCTTCCAGTTCTTATTCTCTCTCTCACTCTCTCTTCCTCTCTATGCGTGGGCCCAAACCGTCGTTGGCGGCCTGGGCCCCTCTGCCGGTCAGGCGCGACTGTCTGCAAGGTGGCCTGGGCGACCGTCGGCAAGGCGGCCGGCTGGGCCTGGCCGTTGCTCCTCTGTTCTTTCTCTCTCTCTCTCTCGTTCTCTCTCTCTAACGGATCTAATCCTCAACACCTAATAACACATCCAAAACCCAATAAACCCAAACCATAACCCATTAATCTAAACCCGTTAGCCCATTATCCAAAACACAATCACTTAAGTTTTGGGTATGGGTTTTGGACCCAACCCGAGCCATTAGCCACCCAAACCCACATCCAAAACTAATAAAGATAATTTTTCATAAATCCCCCTGTTAAATAATATTTATTGCATTTTAATCCTTATCAATTACATATTTAACACCTTTATATGGTTTTTAACATTTGGGCGATATCTGGAGCATCCTGGGTCCGATTTGGACGATTTTGGAACCGTTGCTATCGTAGAAAAGAGAGCTACACTCCTTTAACAGCTATATAAATATTTTTTTAAAAAATTTTATTTTATCATGTTAATTGATTGTGAAGAGTTTGAAAATAAACATTATCTATAATATCTGTATCATATTGATCACAGTAGTAAAATAAACATGATATGATTTGCAGATTAACATATACTCATGATATAGCTTTCACCCTGACACTGTCACCGTTACCTGAATAGACACTGACACATTAGACACTGTCACGTCATGCTCAGGGACACTATTATCTCATGTATTGTATCATTGGTACACAATTATTATTATTACATGTATTAGTATCATCGTTACACGGATATTTTAGTATACTGAACACAATATTTCATGTAAATACCCGTTACATGTTCAAAAGGAGGAATTGAATTGAGCAAGAGTTTAGAGTAAACCATTCATGTCCATGTGCTGATGAATGCACTCTGAATATGTATGCAGATTTACTTTACTCCTTCGAATCACCGTTCGTAGTACAAGCTATAGCGGGTCGTATCCGCAGGGAGGACTAGCAATGGAAGCGTTCACGGTTTCTATGTTGAAGTTTTTAAGAGGAAAAATGAAAGTTCTTCTTTGTTTAAAAATGAAAAAATAAAACAAGATCGAAAGAGAGTGAAGAATTTTGTAGAGTTTTGTTAAGAAAAGGTAAACAGAATGGAAAAACGGAATGAAAGACGGCATAGAAAAATGATGATGGTGGAAAGAAAGTTTTTAGAAAGGAGTTTTAAAATTCAATTAAGAGAAAGTCATGACTAACTAACATTCTACACTACTAACTTACTAAGCTCGTTGGGTGATTCATACCTCATGTAGATTCATTGGCAATAGTACATCTTGCTTTGTCAAATCAATGTTGTCCCAAATTGAGGTTGTGTTTTCATCTAAGCTTGGCTAGGTGGTCTCCTTAGATCATAGGCTCCCAATAGATTCTCAATAATAGAACATAGGTATTCACACTTAGGTATGCTAAACAAGAATGTAAGATTCATTAGTCCATCAAAGCTATAACAAGGTAGCATGGAATAAGAAATTTGTACAATAGGAGTTAGCATATTAAAGTGATCCATCTTCATGTTCTATCAAGGCACTTGTTCAAGAGACAAAGCTCTAAATGAGGCACACATGAATCATATGGAGGTGATATAAAGCATTCACTAGAATTGAAACACTACTCATCATTATTGGAAGTAAAAGACTTGTTAATTACAAGACTTAGAAATAAAAACATCCAACAATTTATATAAGTTAGAAATCACCTAAGAGTTAGTAGTTAGTAGTGTTAGAAGTTAGTTAGTCATGTTAGTGAGTTAGTTAGACATAGAAAAAAAGAACAAGCAAGAATACATGATAGAAAGCAAATGCAAGAAAGTAAGAACTTGAAAGTAAATGCAATAGAATAAGAAAAGACTTAAAGAAGGAAAGCTTGAGCCTTTGTATTGAGTTGTCACTCCTTCAATTACAGAGATCTCTCACCCTCACTCTCTCTTTTCTGGATCTAGAAGGAGAAAATGAAAATTACACAAGAAGACTAAAGAAAGCTTAAAGAAATCCTAATATTTTCCCTAAATAAAATGCTATCTCTCCTCTCCCTTTTACAAAGACCCTGGGGGTCTATTTATAGGCTTGAGGAGAAGATCACATCCAACAACAGCCGTAGGATCAATCGCTTGATCAACAGCTAAGGAAGTGTCGCGGATCTGCGGCCAGGGCCGCGTTTTCGCGGCAGCATCTTGGCCGTGGTGCCAACAATTTCTCTGACATTCTGTTATGCTGCATGTGCCTAGCTTGAGCTTCTAGAAGTTGAAGAATATGTCTTGGATCGTTTCAGATTTGGGCTTCATTGTTATGGGCTCCTAAAAAACTCCTTTAATTCTTTAAAAATCCCAAGATTTGGGCCTTCTTCTCCATTAAATAATGGACCTGAAAAATAATAGAGAAAAGCAATAAAAATCCCATTTGTATTAACATAAAGCATGGTGAGGTGGTATAAAATGATGCAAAAATGAACTCCAATCACACCCCCATACCTAGCTTTTGCTCGTCCCCAGGCAAAATAGGCAAAGAAAAAGAGAAAAACCCTAACTAAATTATTACACCACTTTCTTATGTGACATGATTGCACTGAGCTCGTGCAACAAGCCCTTAAACCTCTAGGTTACCCTAGAGGAGGAGTGTTGTCTCCTAAGGGTTTTCAGCGGATTGCACCCACAAAATCCAAAGTAAAAGAAAATATTAGTGATTGTTCAAAAAGAAAGAAAGAAAAAAGTTTATGATCTATTTTTTTTTCAAGAATTTCGGTGATCTTTCGGCTTCAGGTTACCCTAAACTTTTCCTTCTTTTTATAAGCCTCTATTCGAAGTTTCGTTTTCAACTTAGATTAAGTTTTCAAAAATAGAGAGAGAACTAGATTTTATATCAAGCCTAACATATATACATCTATATATATGAGGGATTGTTCTTAGACTATGGTACATTTATTTATATATATATATATATATATATATATATATTCCTTTTTATATATATATTTATTTATATATTTATATTTATTTATTCTCTTAGCTTCATTAGACTTTCTAATTTACCCATGTAGCGAGCCTTTTACCGATGTCTCCCATACCAGATGGTCTTAAGGCACCAGATGAAGATACATCCCTAAGGTCCAAGGACTCGAGTAAACAAGGCCACAATGCTAAGGACTCAACCGCTTTTAGGCGTGACTGGTTATGCTTCTTAAGGCACAACTAACCAGCTTAATTAGTGATCAAGTTTTTATTTATTATTATTATTTTATATATATAAATATAGACAAAGTTACTAAGTTCTTGATTAATCCTTCAACATGTAAATGTATTAATACTTAGGAAAAATTCAAAATTTAGCTGTCTTTCTATTCTTTTCTTTCTTAACCTAAGGATCCAACAATACTTCTTATTTTGACTTATATTAAGAAATTCTAGTTTAGAATTTCCTTAATTCCTAAGATCAAGTTAATTCTTTTCAAAAATGGATCACAAAAAACATTTTTTTTTATTCTTTTTTTTATCTAAAAGAAAATCCTAGAAAATCTAGAAAAATCCTAAAAAAACTATGTTAGTATTTACCCCCTCATACCTATCTCATGCATTGTCCCCAATGTATGCAAGTAAAATATATTCATGAAATAGGGAAGAAAAGGTGTCACCCCCTCCATCGGCTCGGACCACGGTGGTGCTTGGTCCAACCGACTGCGAACGCTGCAGACCCTCCTCGATGCGGTCTAAGTGAGATGTCTGCTCCTCTACCTGCTTTCGTAGTCTAACCTACCCCTTAAATATCTTCTTCATGCCACGCCAAATGGTAGACATGAAGGCTCGTGAATCAGTTGGGGAGTCTTACTGCCAAAAGACCGGGTCATCATCATCCTCCAAAAGTTCCTCCGAAGAGGACTCAGCCGGGGCATCTTCGAGCTGAACACTAGGGGTCCAGACCGCATGGAGACAACTATTATACGCACTAGTTTTCCTCTCTGGTGCAACAAACACCCTATCGTAAGAGTCAAAGACATCATCTGGTAAGAAGTTCTTGCACAGACGAGTGATCAATACCGGGTGGGAATATTTGGCACCGCGTGTGCGCGTGGAGTTAATGATGATAGCATGAAATATGGTCGTGTTAATGCAGATGGTGTGCTGTCGAGTCATGAGATCATGAATGATCTGCAGCACTGACCTATTGAAGGAGGTCGCATGGTCAAGTCCTAGTATGTTGTGTTGGATCCAGCGTCCATCGCAACGTATGTTTCGAAATGTAGTGCTAGCTTTGAGCCCCCTGTCTTGCTCGGTACAGCGAGCCCCCATGACGTCATGTAGTCAATTAATGGCAGGGGGTCGCGATGGTGCGGGTTGCTACGGACGTGTGTGTAGTCCTCCAACATATCAATCGTGATAACAAGGTCCCCAATGGGCACGTGCACCATGAATTGGTTTGTGTCAAAGTTAATAAAGGCTTGATCAATTGAAGCATAGAAGAGCTTGACAAGCTCGGGACAATGGTAAGCCTCTTGGTCGGAGTTATTTTAGACTAATGCATACCAATCTATTCACGAATTCGATCCCAAAAGATGTGGCCATAACCATTAACATCGCTAAAAATTCTAGAAAAGTCTTTTTCAGCAAAGATGGATGGTGCCATGATTGAAAATACGAAGTAGAGGAAAGAAATTCACAAACCTCCCCTGGATTACGGGGGGGAAACCAAAACGTGATTGCAGAGAGCAATCACAGGAGATACAGGAAATCAGGTGGTATATCTGAGATCTATAGACAGCAGCGACTGCAGGAAAATTTGGCGGCACTCCAGACTCCACCACAAGGCCACGGACGCGCGACAAGGGCTGAGAAAATGCAGTTTTTGCAAGGAGGTAGGGGCTCGAGAAAATTCGGGTGGCGGCGCTTGCTTCTCTCTTCTCAGATGTAGTTTCAGAAGTTAGGGTAGAGAACGAAAAAGAGGGTGGGAATATATATAGGGGTTGAGAAGGGTAGAATTTCAATTTTGCCGTAGGTGAAATTCGAAAATTACAACTCTAGGGTAAATTCTGGTTATTAGAAGGAAAATGAAGTATATAAAAGGAAGATATCCTAAGTGCTATTTAGCACTTAGGTCCATTATTTTTTATATTTTATTTATTATTTTTTTATTTTTTATTTTGTTTTTATTATTTTTTATTTTTTAATTTAATTTTAATTTTAATTTTTATTTATTTTGTTTTGATTTACAAGGGAGGTCCCAAAAAGATTTACAAGAAACACCGGGAGAGAGGGTAGAAAGATTTGGTCACATGTACACTAGGTCACAAAGACCCAGCTCGAGAGTATCGTGTGACTCAGACTCTGTGGTAAAGAATGGCTTAAGTCGTTGGCCATTGACTTAGAACATGTTGCCACTCTTAGGATTGAAAATCTCAATCGCACCATGAGGGAAGACAGTATGAACAATGTATGGTCCTGACCACCTGGTTTTCAGCTTACCAGGGAAAAGGTGGAAACTAGAGTTGTACAACAGAACTTTTTGTCCTGGGACAAAATTCTTCCTATGAATGGATTTGTCATGAAAAAGTTTAGTTCTGTGTTTAGAGATCCGAGCGTTATTGTATGCATCATTTCTTAACTCTTCCAGCTCAGAAATCTGCAACTTTCTCAAGTCACCGGCTTTCTTTAAGTCAAAGTTTAACTATTTTATTGCCCACATCGCACGGTGCTCTAGCTCCACAGGCAAATGGCAGGGCTTCCCAAATATAACTCGATATGGAGACATAATGAGGACAGTCTTGTAAGCGGTCCGATATACCCATAAGGCATCAACGAGTTTGACAGACCAGTCCTTACGGTTCTGTCCTACAGTTTTCTCCAATATCAGTTTTATTTGTCTATTAGTAATTTTCACTTGCCCGTTCGTCTGAGGGTGATAAGCCGTGGACAATTTATAAGAAATAGAGTACTTCTGCATTAGGGCTTCAAAAGCCCGGTTACAGAAATGACTCCAGTTGTCACTAATTATCGCACGGGGGGCTCCGAAGCGCGAAATGATATTTTCTCTTAAGAATTTAATAACAACCTGGTTGTCATTAGTCCTAGTTGGAACAGCTTCAGCCCACTTTGAAACATAGTCTACAGCTACCAAAATGAATTGGTTGCCGTAAGACATAGGAAAAGGTCCCATAAAATCGATACCCCACAAATCAAAAATTTCTACCTCCAAGATCAGTGTAAGGGGCATCATATCTCTTCGTGTGATTTAACCCGTCATTTGACATTTGGCACAGAGTTTGCAAAAAGTATAAGCGTCCTTAAAGAGAGTAAGCTAGTAGAACCCACTCTGAAGGACTTCTCAGTAGTCTTTCATGGACCAAAGTGTCCACCACATGCTAACTCGTGACAAAATGTCAAAACACTCTGATGTTCATCCTCAGGAAGACACCTTCTAATTATCTGGTCAGGACAATATTTGAATAAATACGGTTCATCCCAAAAGAAAACCATATTTGTGTCATAAAGCGGTGCTTGTCCTGACCTGACCAACTTGAAGGTGTTCGCCTGGTTGCAAGGTAGTTTGCAATATCGACATATCAGGACTCTTTAACATCGTGAAGATGTGTTCGTTAGGAAAGTTCTCATTGATAGGTATTATCTCAGTTGGTGCATTGAGAATTCTTGAAAGGTGATCTGCCACCACATTCTCAACGCCCTTTTTATCTTTGATCTCCAAGCCAAACTCTTGCAAAAGAAGTATCCATCGGATCAGTCTAGCTTTTGCATCCTTCTGTTGCATCAAGTATCTTAGGGCAGAGTGATCGGTGAAAATCGTTGTCCTAGACCCTAGTAGGTATTGGAGAAACTTCTCCTACGCAAACACAACTGCTAAAAATTCCTTTTCAGTCGTTGCATAATTTAGTTGGGCTTCGTTGAGTGTCCTACTAGCATAATAAATCACGTGTTACCTGTTATCAATAAGCTATCCTAGAACAGCACCTATGGCATAATCGGAGGCATCATATATGATTTCAAAGGGTCTAGTCCAATCAGGTGCTGAGATTATTAGCGCCGAGACAAGTCTTTGCTTTAACTCCTCCCAAGCTTGTAGACAATCTTCATCAAAATTGAAGGGCACATCTTTTCCTAAGAGATTAGTTAAAGATCTAGTAATTTTACTAAACTCTTTAATAAATCGTCTATAGAAGCCAGCGTGCCCTAGAAATGATCGAATGTCTTTTAGGTATTTTGGCTCCGGGAGCTTTGCTATCACTTCCACTTTTGACCTATCAACCTCAATTCTCTGTTTGAAATTTCGTGCCCCAGAACGATTCCGTGCTTGACCATAAAATGACACTTCTCCCAGTTGAGTGTCAAGTTTTTCTCTATGCATCTTTGTAAAACCCGTTTCAGATGATGCAAGTACTGGTTAAAGGAATCGTCATATATAGAGAAATCATCCATGAAAATTTTCAAAAATCTTTCCACTATGTCAGAGAAGAGACTAAGCATGCAACGTTGAAATGTTGTGGGAGCATTGCATAGGCCGAAGGGCATTCTTCGGTATGCAAATGTTCCAAAGGGACAGGTGAAAGTAGTCTTGTCTTGATCCTCGGGAGCGATAGGGATTTGATTGTATCCTGAATATCCATCCAGGAAATAATAATATTCATGTCCAACTAGTCTTACGAGTATTTGGTCTATGAATGGAAGAGGAAAGTGGTCTTTACATGTGGCGGCGTTCAATTTTCGGTAATCGATACAGACTCGAATCTTCGTTGGAAGACGAATTTATACTAATTCCTTCCTATCATTTTCTACCACAGTAAAACCTGCCTTTTTTGGCACAGCATGGACGGGACTAACCCATTGGCTGTCAGATATGGGATAAATAATCTCATTGTCTAGCAACTTCAGAATTTCAGCTCGGACAGCCTCTTACATGATTGGGTTTAGTCGACACTGTGGATCGTGTTTTGGCTTTGCATCTTCCATTAAGTGAATCTGGTGTTGTACAATGGATGGACTGATTCCCTTTATATCAGCCATGGTCCAACTAATGGCTTCTCCATGTTCCCTCAACACAATAAGAAGATCCTCTTCCTGTTGTTCCGTAAGATGGACCGCTATTATCACAGGGAAAGCTTCCTTTTCACCCAAGTACTGGTACTTGAGATGACTAGGAAGAGCTTTAAGCTCGGAAGAGGGGACGTGATCTATTGATGGCTGTTCTTCTTGTAGGGGAAGGATAACGGTTGCATTTGTTGCTCACTCCACTGTGGATTCAATGATTTGGTCAAGATTGAAGTCATCAGACTCCAATTCGAATTCTCCGTTAGACTCGTATTCAATCTCCTTGTCATGCTCACTTGTTAATCCTTCAATTAAGTTCACTTCAAACGACTGATCATCGAAGTCTCGAGGTTGTTTTTCCAGGTGGAAAATATTTACCTCTTTCTTCATATCTCCAAAAGTCAAACGCACAGACCCGTTCCTACAGTTTATTATTGCATTTGCGTGGCTAGGAAGGGTCATCCTAGAATGACAAGGGTCTGTGCTTTCGAATTGTGTACGGGTTGTGTCTCCAGAACGATGAAATTCACAGGGTAAATGAATTCCCCAACCCGTATGAGAACATCTGTAATCTCCGCCTTGGGAATCTTTACAGATCGGTCTACCAATTATATAGTAACTCTGGTTGGATGGAGGTCGCTCAGCTCGAGTTGCTGATACACAGAAAAGGGAAGTAGATTGATGCTAGCTCCTAGATCAAGTAACACCCTGTTTATTATGGTCTGTCCTATGATATAGGAAATGGTTGGACTCCCGGGGTCTTTATATTTTACAAGAATGAGCTCGGTTAGAAACTCACTTATGTTTGATGCAAGGAAGACCTTCTTTGGAACATTTATTTTTCTTTTCTTAGTGCACATATCTTTTAAGAATTTTTCATATGATGGGACTTGTTGTATGGCATCAAGAAGGGACACATTTGATCTGAACCTATTTGAACATTTTCCTAATCTTCTCCATTTGAGCAGTAGACTTGTTATTTGCTAGCCTATTAGGAAATGGCACAATAGGCTTGTAAGGTTGCTCATCTGTTTTGTCTTTGTTATTGGACTTAGAGGTTGACGGTTGTGAACTTGAAGATGGATCATTTTGAGTTGGTGGTATAATTACAGGAGAATTTGACACTAATTTACTAGGAATAGGATGACTAGAAACCTGATTGTCAGTTTGTTTTTCAGATCTCAAGATATGAACAGTATTGCATTGACTTGGACCTATGTCTTCAGCTTCATGAATAGGAAAGGGGTTCTTAGGATTTGGCAATGGCTGACTTGGCAGTGTTCCCTTTTGTCTTTCATTTAATGAGTTAGCTAGCTGACCTATTTGAGCCTCTAACCTATTGATAGCTTGGTGGTGGTTATTCATCATTGAGGCCTGGGTTTTGGATAAGGTTTCAATCATCCTTTCCAATATGACATTTTTTATCTGGATGATTCTATGGCTGTTGTTGCTGATATGTGGGCTAGAAGTTATGTTGATAATTGGTTTGAAAATTCGGTTGACTGGTGAAAACTGGGTTGATGAGACTAAGCAGGGTATTGGTGTGGGAATTGTTGCCTTGGTTACTCATGACCAGACTGACTCTATAAGAAATTTGGATGGTTCCTCCATCTCGGGTTGTATGTTTTGGAGTATGGATTGTAGTTAGGTCTGGCATATGCTGCATTCATATTTTCAGGGTACATTTGAGCTTGGTAGTTAGGACACTCCTCAAACAGGTGGTTGAGAGCATGGCAGTAGGTACAACCTGGATTGATTACTGGTGTTGGGTTGACCTGATTCACTGAATTAGGTTCTCTAGCCTCCAGTAGTTCTAGCCTTTTCATAAATTGTGTTATTTTTGCCTCGGCAGCTATAGAAGATTCAATCGAATGTATACCAGTTCTAAAAGTAGTGGGGTTAGTTTTCTCGGGGCAAGACTCCCACTGAATGGTTTTTCTGTTAAAACTTCAAAGAGGTCCCAACCCTGGTTCTCATCTTTCTTCAAAAATTCCCCTTGACACAGTCTCAAGGAGCGTCTTAGTTTGGTAGTCTAGTCCGTCATAGAGAATTTGGCATTGCTGCCATTTCTCTATTCCGTGATGAGGACATTGGGCTAGTAGATCCTTAAACCGTTTAAAATACTTCTAAAATGGTTCACTTATTTCCTGCTTAAACTGCATTATGTTTTTTCTGATGAGGGCCGTTTTATGAATGAGATAGAACTTCTTAAGAAAGACTTTGACAAAATCATCCCATGATGAGATAGAACTAGCAGGCAGATTATATAGCCACTTCTTAGCTATGTCCTTAAGCGCGAAGGGAATGAACCTCAATCTAACAGCGTCTTCCCCTAGTTGGGGAATTCTCATCATCAAACACACTTCTTCAAACTCACAAATGAAGAAATATGCGTCCTCGGATTCTAGGCTATGAAACCTAAGGAATGTGTTAATGAACTGAGGCTTAAGCTCAAAATTATTTCCATTTGCCTCTGGTAGAAGAATGCATGAAGGAAGTGAAGTGCGAATAGGGTAGAACTTGTCTTGGAGAGAAGTAGGGTTCACCATGATTGGGATTATGTCAAGAAGTGGTGCAAGTGTAGAAGTCCTAACAAATCTTGATGAAATTGGATCCTAGTACCACTCTTGCATGCACAATCACAGATAACGTTCACCAAGCAAACAAACGAAAAAGAGAAAATAACAAACAAAAATAAAGAAAAACAATCACAAGTTATCTAGGATCCCTGGACCTAGACGACTTCTAACTGGTCGATAAACCGAAGAAGGTTGTTGCTCGAGTCAGACCACAGCTAATCAATCAGGTAAGGGCAAAATACGGTGGAAGGTATCCGTGCGTAAGCAACAGGCCTTAATTACGCCAAACCACGGTATCTTCGAGGCTTAACCTCTTAATCCCCAACCTTAGACACTGATTTAACTGGAGTATGAATCAAAGACAATTTTCAACCACGGCTGATCTCTTATCGAGTCCGGATGTCCCTAGGGGCTAACGTCTATCAATTTTTATTTAAAAGCTTAGGATTGTGAGTGCTTGGAATGTTGTTTTTGGGCTAATGAAGGGTGACTTAATCCCCACCTTATCTTGTTTATTAGGTGGTGCCCTTAAAGTCAATTTGTGCAAGTGTACAGTATATGCAAACAAGATTTACTCAAAGCGATGTAAATCAACCAAGAGATGAGTCCTATTCTATATGCTATGCGAACGTACCTTCCTCCAGCACTCTTCAATAGTAAAGTAAATGAATTGAAAAGACACGTGCCTAAAATGCAAACGTCTAATCAATTTTTAAACTTTTCAATAATTGTTTTACTATTTGTTTATTAGCAGGCTCCTGGTAATGACATACAAGAAATAAATTTGCAGCAAGCTATATTTTTGCAAAGCAAATAGTCCTGCAAAAAAGATCATGAGTAGTGAACTCTTCCTTGCCACGGATCCGCGGCTATAGCCAAGAAAATACGACAATTCAGAGGGTACTTGGTCTATGCTTTCTAGAGCAGAGGCCTAAGACCACTTATATGTTACTGCAAATCTTGTTTTCCTATTCTCTCAACCTGTAACCTGAAACAGAAAAGAAAAAAATTCATTTTAGTTCAAAAACTCAATAAAAAACCGTCGCCCTCCCCGGCACCGGCACCAAAAATTTATTCGAAAGGAGGAATTGAATTGAGCAAGAGTTTAAAGTAAACCGTTCATGTCTGTGTGCTGATGAATGCACTCTGAATATGTATGAAGATTTACTTTACTCCTTCTAATCACCGTTCATAGCACAAGCTATAACGAGTCGTATCCGTAGGGAGGACTAGCGATGGAAGCGTTCACGATTTCTATATTAAAGTTTTTGAGAGAAAAAATGAAAGTTCTTCTTTGTTTAAAAATGGAAAAACAAAATAAGGTAGAAAGAGAGTGAAAGGAAAACGGAATGGAAAAACAGAATGAAAGACGGTATAGAAAAATGGTGATGTTGGAAAAAAGAAAGTTTTGAGAAAGGAGTTTTGAAATTCAATTAAGAGAAAATCATGACTAATTAACATTCTATATTACTAACTTACTAAGCTCGTTGGGTGATTGCCTCATGTAGATTCATTGGCAATAGTACATATTGCTTTATCAAATTAATGTTGTCCCAAATTGAGATTGTGTTCTCATCTAAGCTTGACTGGTGGTCTCCTTGGATCATAGGCTCTCAATAGATTCTCAATAATAGAATATAGATATTCACACTTAAGTATGCTAAACAAGAATGTAAGATTCATTAGTCCATCAAAGCTATAACAAGCTAGCATGAAATAAGAAACTCGTACAATAGGAGTTAGCATATTAAAGTGATCCATTTTCATATTCCATTAAGACACTTGTTCAAGAGACAAGGCTCTAAATGAGGCACACATGAATCATATGGAGGTGATACAAAGCATTCACTAGAATTGAAACACTACTCATCATTATTGGAAGTAAAAGACTTGTTAATTACAAGACTTAGAAATAAAAACATTCAACAATTCATATGAGTTAAAAATCACCCAACAGTTAGTAGTTAGTAGTGTTAGAAGTTAGTTAGTCACGTTAGTGAGTTAGTTAGCCATAGAAAAGAAGAACAAGTAAGAATACATCGTAGAAAGCAAATGCAAGAAAGTAAGAACTTGAAAGTAAATGCAATAGAATAAGAAAAGACTTGAGGAAGGAAAGCTTGAGCCTTTGTATTGAGTTGTCACTCCTTCAATTACAGAGATCTCTCACCCTCACTCTCTCTTTTTTGGATCTAGAAGGAGAAAATAAAAATTACACAAGAAGACTAAAGAGAGCTTAAAGAAATCCTAACAATTTCCCTAAATAAAATGCTATCCTTTCCTCTCCCTTTTGCAAAGGCCCTGGGGGTCTATTTATAGGCTTCAGGAGAAGATCACATCCAACAACAGTCGTAGGATCAATCGCTTGATCAACGGCCAAGGAGGTGTCGCGGATCCGCGGCCAGGGCTGTGTTTCCGCGGCAGCGTCTTGGCCGTTGCGCCAACGATTTCTCTGACATTCTGTTATGCTGCGTGTGCCTAGCTCGAGGTTCTAGAAGTTGGAGAATATGCCTTGGATCGTTCCAGATTTGGGCTTCATTGTTATGGGCTCCTAAAAAACTCCTTTAATTTCTTAAAAATCCCAAGATTTGGGCCTTCTTCTCCATTAAATAATGGACCTGAAAAATAAGAGAGAAAAGCAATAAAAATCCCATTTTTATTAACATAAAGCATGGTGAGGTGGTATAAAATGATGCAAAAATGAACTCCAATCATTACACTAGAAACTGTTATTCCATGCATATACCACTATTACATAGATACTGATACACACGACACTATTATTTCATATTCATGAACCACTGATACACGGATACGCTATTACATTGGATATCGTTACATGAATACTCTATACACAGTTATTTCATATTCTTATACCACTGCTACATAGATTCACTAGTATACATGTATTGATTGTCTCTATATTCCTGTTGCATGGATCAATGTTTATATTACATGAATTATTGCTACATGGATATTCTTGTATTCCCTTTACATGATTATTTTCCGTTACTGATATTGATATTCTCATTACTGTACAGGTGAGTTGTTGATATGCGATGTGTGGAACTAAATACCACGTGGATCTAAGCCACGGGGGCCAACTCTAGAATCTCACATCTCTTATTTTTTGTTTCTCGTTATCTTGTTTAATGCTATCAACAGAGCTCATGCCATGTTATCGTGTTACATGTACCATGCATTGTTCTTGTTCTTGATATATTGTGTAATTTAAATATAATAAAAATAGCATGGGCTTGGGGGAGACTTGACGGTTGATTAGATCTTATTGGGTGGATGTATTGGATCCATATTTATCCTACTACATACGATGGTAGTGCTGGCTATCGATTGTATATAGCTCCATGAACTCTCGTTTCCTGTTTCATGCTCTCCTCTTAGCAGAGGGCCCTGGTCTTAGCAACCAGAGAATTGTTTAAGGTCATAGTTCTGGGTATGTGATTAGTCTCTAAAACTGCATATTTTATACCACATCTTTATATTTATTTAATATTAAATTCTGCTAATAATACCTCTCTTGTATGTTTCTAGGTCCATGGTGTGTAATAAAGAAGAAGACCCTAAATCACTATTTAATGGGTGATTAAAGGACTATAATGTAGCCATTGACCTTGAAGAGAAGTTTCGTCAAAACCAGGGGCCCAAAATCAGAAACTGGGACCTGCAGCCGACAGGGGACAGACGTGACAGCGTACGGCAGGCAGCGCCGCGCGCGCGGCTCTAGAAGATCCGTGGAAACGCGACTTTTGCCGCGTTTCCATGGCCATACGGCGCGGCTACGCCCGTTTTTTTGGGCCAGGGGTTGTCCCCCTGGCCTCCTTTCCCCTGGTGCCTATAAATACCCCTCTGGGGCTCTGAAGATGAATAAAAAGGACAGAGAGTTAGGGTAGTTTCTTCTCCATGTTGTAATTTAGGGTAGTTTAGATTAGTTGTTGTTCTTCTTCTTTTATATTTTTCATTTTTATAGATCATGTAATAGGAAAGAGAGTGATCATAGGATAGAAGAGAAAGTTCTTGTAATGGAGGGTGACACTCTATGAAAGGTTCTCCTTTATCTTTATTTGCTTCTTCTCTAACTATTTACATGTTAGCTAATCTATTCTCTTATGGCAACTAACCACTAACCACTAACTAGTCTAACTTCTTACTTGATAATCCATATGAATCTAATAGCCTCTATTTGGTCTTGATCTTGCAAGAGCCATTGATGGCTCATGATGATGGATCTAACACTCTAACATCCTAACTGTCTAACAAGCTAACATTACTTTACTCTATGCTTACTCTTATTTAGTTTTGATGGTTTAAGTGTAGCTTGCTCTTATTTTGTTGAGCTTTGATGTGATGAGTTAACAAATAAGTCCTGCTTTGAAAAGCTCTTGAACCAAGTACTAGTGATGACCAATGATATATGTGAGGCAACTATCACTAAGAGGTTAGCATGTTGGTGGAGTCATTAGTAGTTAGTAGCCATGAGTTTTCTTTCTTTTTCAAGCTTGTTTTAGATATACTAACAAAATCACAAAAATAATTCTTTTATGTTTCCCACTTCTTTGTTTTCACTGTACTTCTCTTTTCATTCTTTGTTTCCTTTTCTTTTCATTCTTTCAAACTTTGAAGAACTTTTAACATACACGTGAACATACCGGTAAAGCTTCTATCGCCTCCCATCCTTATGGATTTGACTCGTTTTAGCCTCTATGCTATAACGGAAGTATCAAGGAAGATAAAGCACACGCACTTTAACTCTTAATTTCAAAACATACACTTTTCATGCACAGTTTTTCTCCGATCAAATATTGGCGCCGTTGCCGGGGATGGGAACGATTTGATTTCACATTTTTGTTAACTTTTCTTCTTTATTTTTGGGTGTGCAGGTCAAATTCTTTAGCATTGCAGAAGTCCAAACTTGCTTTGTGTGGTTGGGTAAATTCTTGTATATTATTATATTCTATTTTTTCTTTATATCACCTGTGCACTGTAATAATTTTAAGAACTAAAATATGAAAATTGGATGCTTTAAAGCGGTTTAGACTTTTGCATCTAGGTACGTGTCAATTTTCATTCCAATATACTATATTTTATTATTCTGTTGTTGTGATCTTGACGGAGGTGTACATATTGCATTGCATATAGTTAGGACAAACACGTGGGTGATTTACTCACTTTGTGTGTTCATTCTTATCTATATTGCACACTTGTACGAATTAAACTTAAGGGCAAAACCATTACAACATAAGGTGGGGAAGTCATTACCCTCCCTTAACCCAAAAATCACCTCTCCACTCAGACAACCCAAGCCTTAATAAAACTTGCTAGACGTTGGCCCCTAGGGACATCTCGGACTCATTTAGGAGATTGACCTAAAGGGGAAGTTGTTAGAGTTTGACTCTTATCAAATCGGTGTCTAAGGTTAGGGATTGAGAGACGAAACCTCGAAGAACAGTGGTTTGACATAATTTGGCTTGTTGCTCTGGCACGGATACCTCTCACGGATCTTGTCCCTACCTGACCGATTAACTCGTAGTCAGATTCTGATAATGTACCCCCCGTGGACAGTCTAACCAGTTAGGAGTCGTCAGGTTTAAGTCAACCTTAGCATAGACTTGTTTTCTTTTTCTTTTTCTTTTTCTTTTTCTTTTTGTTTATTTGTTTGTTTGTTGGTTTGTTTGTTTTCTTTTTTTGTAAATTGTGAAATGGATTTTAACAACAACAATTTTTTCAATCATAATATGAATCCATATTTCACCCCGACCTCATTTGACTCGGATAACTCCGACCCGGTTATGTACAACATGAACCTACCATATATGCCGACTTGGGATTATCCGACTCAATTTCAACTATTCACAGAGTCAATGGGGATTCACCCCCGAGTCAAATTTTTAACCACATTGTCCACAATTTTCACAATATTCATTCTCTGATTCTGCTTCATATCATCCTTTTCCTGAACCACCAATTCAAAAAAAAATCATCATCACAAAGGACTTTGGAAGAAGTGATAGAGGCCCAAAAACAATTCGAAAACATTATGGCCTCATCATATCCACAAAATTTCCAAAATTCATATAGTTCTTTTCCAGAACCAATCAAAGAAAAATCATTGTGAGAAAAAACTATGAAATTCGTGCAAGAGACCGAGCGAATAATACAAAATATGAATAAGTTCCCATGTCCATCAGATGTTCATATTACTCAAGAATCATATCATTTTGGAAATCCAACTTCAATTTCATTATACCAACCTAAACTTGACCAACATCTAATTCTTGATAATTTGACAAGTTATCCAATTCCTGAAATTGAACTTGAAGATGAATGTGAACCTGAGCTTCAATTTAGCGATTCGAGTCCAATCCTTGAATCAATATCGACTCCTATAGTGTTACCTAAACTAAGTAACGTTCTTGAGCCAGTTTTGATTCCCATAATTCCTGAATTTGAATCGATCATTTCACCCATTCACATTCCTTCTATGGATAAAAATCAAGATCCAATTTCATTATATCCATTTGAACTTGCCCAAAATCTTAAAAACTACCTTGACATTTTGGCAAGTAATCTTTTTCCCGAAATTGAACTTGAGCTTGAAAGTGATCCTGAACCTCAAAGTGGTAATTCCATTTCACTTTTTGATTCAATAATGACTCCGGTATCTTTACCAGATTTTTTTTCTCTATTCCGGAGTCAACATTGAATCCTATACTAGTACACCGTGAAATTGAATCACTAATATCCTATGATCACATTTCATTGATGGGGAAAGTGTGTGAACATCAATTCTTTAGTTTGAACCCCATTTTTGTACCAATTTTGACTCTTTGTTTTGAATCTTGACTTGATCTGAGTCAAATTTTCGAGTCGATATCGATTTTTTTCTGTTTCAATTGAGTCCAAATCAATCATCTCTCAAAATCACACTTCATTGTTGGACAAGAATGTTGAAGAAAATGACTCAGTAATTATTTTTGAAAATTGAAAATTAGATGGGATAAATTTTTAAATAAAACCATTCGTTCAATCATTCTTTTACTGGGTCATATTAGAGAGGTCACTGGTGAGTTTCTGTAAGATCCATGATATCTTGATTGGGTAGCAACGCTTGGCCCAGTCAGACCACCACCGGAACCACCACCAAGAGATAATTTTTCTTCCCTCTCCATTTATTTCATGTATATACACATTCACGATGCATTGAGGATAATGCATGAGATAAGTGTAGGGGAGGGTTTACTAATGTAGTTAATTTTATATTTTCTTTCTTTTACACTTCTTTAGTTAGTTTTACATTTTCTTTCTTTTATACTTCTTCTTGGGAAATTTTTAAAATTTTCTTTTATATATATACTCTCTACTTTTTCTTTTTACAAAACTTTTTGAAACAAGGTAAATAGTTTTAGTTTATTTTTAAAAAAATTAAGATTATCTTAGGAATTAGGAAGACCTAAAATTATGAAATTTTAAACTGAGTCAAAATAATAAATCTTATTTAAATTTTAGGAAAAGAAAGTAAGATTGGAAAGATAATTTGATCTTGAATTTTTTGCCTTAGATTTATGCACTTCACACTTACACAATTTTTGAGATTGAGAAAAAACTGAAAATGTCATAAAAAATATTATATATATATATAATGATAATAATCACTTATTGAAGTTGGGAAATCATGCCTCAGAGAACATGATTATTCACACCTAAAATGGTGAAAAAAATAAAAATAATCCCCTTTAGTTTTGTGGCCTTATTTACTCGAGTCCTTAAGTCCGAGGATATTTTCTCATCTGGTGCCCTAAGATCATCTGGTTTCGGAGTCACTGGCTAAAGGCTCACTACCCGGGTAAATAAGAAAGCCTAAGAAAACTAGTGGAAAAAATATATAAATAAAATATATATATATATATATATATATATATATATATATATATATAAATGACATGAAAGTTAGAGTTGATATCCTAAAAAGCTTCATTGTTCACAAAGTGCATATTTTTCTAAGAGTATTATGAAAGATTAAAGAATCAATTCAATTTTAAATTCTTACATTTAATTTATAACAAGATTTTGCATTTCGACTTAGTTTTAGGAAGAATAATTTCTGGTTAACCTATGACTTTGGATCACTTATATTTTCGCAAAAATACTTCAACACTTTTCTCTATTTTAAAAATACGTTTTAAAATACTAACATTTGATTTATTTCTTTATGGATTTTGTGGGTGTAATCCGCTGAAAACCCTCAGTTGACAAAACTCCTCTTCTAGGGGAAACCTAGAGGTTTAACGATTTGTTGCACATGCTCAGTGCAATCGCGTCACCTGCGAAAGTGGCGTAATAATTTTCTTAGTTTTTTGTTTTGCTCGGGACGAGCAAAAGATAAGTGTAGGGGTGTGATTAGTCTCTAAAACTACATATTTCATATCACATCTTCATATTTATTTAATATTAAATTCTGCTAATAATACCTCTCTTGTATGTTTCTAGGTCCATGGTGTGCAATGAAGAAGAAGACCCTAAATCACCATTTAATGGGTGATTAAAGGGCTATAATATAGCCATTGACCTTGAAGAGCAGTTTCGTCAAAATCAGGGGCCAAAAACCAAAACTGGGACCTGCAGCCGATAGGGGACAGACGTGACGGCATGCGACAGGCAGCGCCGCGCGCGCGGCCCTAGAAGAGCAGCGAAAATGCGGCTTTTGTCGCGATTCCACTGCCATACGGGCGCGGCCGCGCCCATATTTTGGGCCAGGGGTTGTCCCTCTGGCCCCCTTCCCCTGGTGCCTATAAATACCTCCTGGGGTTCTGAAGATGAAAAAAAAAGACAGAGAGTTAGGGTAGTTTCTTCTCCATGTTGTAGTTAGGGTAGTTTAGATTAGTTGTTCTTCTTCTTTTGTATTTTTCATTTTTATAGATCACGTAAAAGGAAAGAGAGTGATCATAGGATAGAAGAGAAAGTTCTTATAATGGAGGGTGACACTCTATGAAAGGTTCTTCCTTTATCTCTATTTGCTTCTTCTCTAACTCTTTACATGTTTAGCTAATCTTTTCTCTCATGGCAACTAACTACTAACTAGTCTAACTTCTTACTTGATAATCCATATGAATCTAATAGTCTCTACTTGACCTTTCTCTTGCAAGAGCCATTGATGGCTTATGATGATGGATCTAACACTCCAACATCCTAACTCTCTAACAAGGTAACATTACTTTACTTTATGCTTACTCTTATTTAGTTTTGATGGTTTAAGTGTAGCTTGCTCTTGTTTTGTTGAGTTTGGATGTGATGAGTTAACATATGGGTCATGCTTTGAAAAGCTCTTGAACTAAGGACTAGTGATGGCCAATGATACATGTGAGGCAACTATCACTAAGAGGTTAGCATGTTGGTGGCGTCATTAGCAGTTATAGCCATGAGTTTTCTTTCTTTTTCAAGCTTGTTTTAGATATACAAACAAAATCACAAAAACAATTCTTCTATGTTTCCCACTTCTCTGTTTTCACCGTACATCTCATTTCATTCTTTGTTTCCTTTTCTTTTCATTTTTTCAAACTTTGAAGAACTTTTAACATACACATGAACATACCGGTAAAGCTTCTATCGCCTCCCGTTCTTATGGATTCGACTCGTTTTAGCCTCTATGCTATAACGGAAGTATCAAGGAAGCCAAAGCACACACACTTTAACTCTTAATTTCAAAACATACACTTTTCGTGCATGGTTTTTCCCGATTAATATGCATGGGATACACTCACGCAATAAGAACTTCTTTACCATTTGGTTTTTAATTAACATAATAAAATGGTATAAACAATTGTGACATCAAGAATGCTTGTTATTTGGCCACTCCCTCGTTCAGATTATGGTACCCGTATGGCATGTCCGGATGGGTTAGACCGAAGTGCAGGCTCGGGTATGAACTGTCAGTGATATGGGACACTGGAAAAGATTGATTAAAATATCAGACGATACTGATTGTTATTATTGTATAAATAGCATGACTTGCCCGATACATGTATAAAATTGTTTAGTTGTTTGATATTTTATCCACTCTCGTGTCACCTGTATACCTTGTTACACTTCCTGATATTTGTTACACTCCATGTGGTGACACACTAATCATGTACATATATGCTCTGCATTTTATGTATTCTATTTTATGTATACCCTGTAGACATCATGACACCCACATATCCACTATCTGTCATCGATAGTATGGTTACTCTGCATACTTTATATCTCCATGTTCATATTCCTCATGACACCCTTATACTACTATTTTTATTAGCTTAAACAAGAAATATAAAATAAGTAAAACTTGCTACATGATACTTATACATACTGATATAGTTAGGAACACTTAATACCGTATCGTTCTGGCTTTTTGAGAATCATATATAAATAAAATAACCTTATTGACTATAGTGACATAATTCCCCATAGTAACTTGCTTATTATTTGTGATAGCACAGTTTGGACATATAAACTGATATTAATTGCATAACACTAGATACTATTGTGGTTATGACATTGTTATAATATGCTAGGTATTGATAATGTTAAAATATGACACTTGTGTATTTCCCGATTGTTATTATTATTATATTGTATCACTGGTATTTAAACATGTATTATATATTATTATCGTGATAATGTTATTATAATATATATACTTCTTCCTTCATTTTACCACTCACTAGGTCGCTTTCTGATGACCCTGGTTTGCATGCCCGGGTTGAAGACCTGAGATATCGTAGTATCAGATATTTAACTAGATACACATTTGATACTATTCATATGTATCTTTATTATTTAGTCTTTATTTCCTTATTTACCTATTTTTTTATCTATCATGATCACTGACTCTTTTCTGTAGGTATTCTTGTACTTATTTAATACTAGAACCATTGTGTATATTATGTTTGTTTCCTGTACTGTGGCTTAGCGTACATATGTGAGGGTATTTTCGCCTTGCGTATGTACGTCACCGTAGCATCTCTGTACCTGCGGGATCAAGGTGTTACAATGTCTTAACTTCCCCATGTCATAATAATTTATTTCCAACATCCTCCAAGGGTAGAGGGAGATCTATGCTCTGTTTAACAACATCATCAACAAACACATTTCTCATTATTTTCTCTATGTGTAATGAAGGCTAATACCACGATAGCACTTCCCAGACTCCTCGGATCCATCTGTTGTTGATTAAAGCCAACACAACAATAGAAAAACACCGAGTTAAAGACTCTACAGTGAAAAAATAGAAGATCTACCACTAGCAAGCAATCGAGACTACTCACCACACAACTAAAAAACACCAGATTTAACATGGTTTGGCAAGAGTGCCTACGTTTATGGGGAGAAGGGGAGAAACTTTATTGAAAAAAGAGAAGATAATACTAGAGTTACAAGAAGATCTCTATGTCTCTCTCTCTCTCATAACTCTCAATAGTGAAAATCTCTCATAAACTTGACTTAACTTCTAAGGCTATCCCCAAGGGTTTATATACGCACCTAGAATGATCATAGTCCAACCCTGTTGTAATAAATAGGCGCTATGATACTGATTATTACTCCCTGGTTTGATATTTGCGGAACTTGACAATATTCGCAAAAAGAATTGTTGTAAAGCAAACTAGCAATACCTAGACAAAAGAGTAATAAGAAATAACACGAGGATTTAATGTGCTTCGGCCTAAACTTAGCCTATGTCTGCAGGGAGAGAACTTGAGAGAGCTTTATTAATAAAATTGATACAAAGAGATCTAACCTTCATCATGATCTCACAAGAGTATTCACTTTCTCCTTGAATCTATACCTAGATTACAAGAATATACCTTCTCTCTATGCTCCTTTATCTTGCTCCTGTTTTTTTTGGCTTCTTCTGATCTCTTTTGCTTGAGATTTTTTTCTTGTTCGATATAATTACAATGCTAGATTACAACCTTTATTTATAAGATTTTATAAAACAATTCCAATTTATACTATGAGATGATCTTGGTTATTGGATGCTTGAAGTATCTTGATCAACCATATTAGGAGTTGATCTCCTTGATCTAAAAAAATTCTAGACCCTTTAATCTATAGAAATAAGCTTTCTTTGAATAGGAATTGAATCCTATTCATATCCACCAGGAAAGAAAACCTGCGTCTGAAAAGAAAATTGATTCTGCTTAAAAAATGCCTCGATTAGTCGACTTATCATAGGGATTATTCGATTAATCCTACCATTAGTCGACTTATAATTTATATGGTTGACTATTATATAATGGTTCCTTCCTATTTCTGCCTCTATATCTATCCTAGTCGACTACTAGTCGACTGGTCTTGTGAGTTAGTGGATTATACAATTTATAAGTCGACTAATTCGTACCAACTTGGTTTACTTCTTCTGCTTCAAGCCATCATCTTCTCTAACTCGATTGGATCTTCTTGGACCATCATCTCCTCTTAAAACAAAACAAAATCCTAAAAATCTCCATCTAGACTTACTTTTCAAGCCTTTAGTAAAACATCTTTAGATTTTGAATTATTACTTTGATTATTTTCTTAGTTGTAATCGTACAGTGAAGCGTTTAACTCTTGTCTCTCTCAGGGGCCTTTGGTTGATTTACCGCCATGGCTTGGGCCATCTCGGGCCTTGCCCGAAAGCATTATTTTTCTTTCCCGCAATATTTTAACCCGGTTCACATTCCGTTACAGTCTTCCTTGAAGCTCCACCTAGCGATGGGCTCCCTTCCAAGATCATCTCTGAAACTCCAGCTCGAACTGAGTTTCCTTCCTTCAGCTTATATAACCCTTCACACTTCTCTCCTTTTAAGATTATCATGTTTCCTTGGCTATCAATGACGACGCCTTGTTGCATTTGGACCTGCCATCTTTCTTCGTCGAGCACCACTATGG
Organism: Agave tequilana; assembly: GCA_038442645.1. Classification (NCBI taxonomy): domain Eukaryota; kingdom Viridiplantae; phylum Streptophyta; class Magnoliopsida; order Asparagales; family Asparagaceae; genus Agave; species Agave tequilana. The sequence continues at coordinate 21,089 of JAVJIF010006420.1, read as the reverse complement.
ATATTAGATTATACCATGCCTCTGAGATATACTGAACCGCCTCCAGAGCACACACCATCCCATCTCTTTCTGTAACGTTGATTGACCCAGTGCTGATGATCTCACAAGCTAAGCCATCCACCATCTTGACAGCCCCTTCCTTTTTTGTAACCAAGGAGATGAACAGCTCTTTTGGGAAGATACATGAACCATACTACCCAAATCAAATATCCAGCTTTTACCTTGAGAAGTGTTGCCTTCAATATAAGAAGCCATTAATATTTCGGTATCTGATACACTGCTTGCTATGTCTACCTCCGCAACTTGCCACTTCTTCTTCAACCACTCTTGTCGAAACTTGCAGTCATTCTTCTAATGACCTTCTCTGTGATAAAAGTGACATGCCTTTGATGAGCCCGAACCTTTCTTTCCTTCTCCTCTTTCTTTCCTTCCCGTGACCACCAAACCCGATCATGTTTGCTCCTTTTGATTCGAATTTTCCTAATTTTATTAGATAAGAAAATTTGCATGACCTCCTTTAAGTTGAGAGTTTTCTAACCATAGAGCATGGTGCTAATGATATGATCGTATGATTGTGGAAGCGAACTGATAAGTATTAACGCCTTGTCCTCCTCGTCGATCTTGACATCAACAGTTAGAAGCATGCTGATGGCCTTGTTGAAGAATTTTAGATGCTCCAACACCGCTGTCCTTTGCTTCATACGTAGCTCATAAAGTTATTTCTTGAGATACAACTTGTTGGGAGGCTTTTTGTCATATACAACGTTACTAAACTTGACCATAATCCTATAACCATTTTTTCATCTATCACATTATACATCACCTCATCTATGAGATATAGTTAGATCGTGATTACCGCCTTTAGATCCATCTTCACCCAATCCTTATCTGTAAGTTTTACGGACTTTCCCTGCAATATCTTGTGAAGACCCTATTGCACCAGCAACGCCTTTACCTTCTTTTGCCATAAACTGAAGTTTTCTTTACTATTGAACTACTCGACCTCGAACTTTGTCGCATAACTTCTTATCTTTTACATATTTCCCTTCATCAACATTTAGCTCTGTACCAATTGTTGTAACAAATCGGCGCTATGACACTAATTGTTACTCCCGGGATTGACGTTTGCAGAACTTGATAATATAATGATATTTGTAAAAGAAAAACTATTGTAAAGCAAACTAGCAATACCTAGATAAAAGAGTGATAAGAAATAACAAGAGGATTTAACGTGGTTTGGTCCAAACTTGGCCTACGTCCATGAGGAGAGAACTTGAGAGAGCTTTGATCGGTCACCAATATTGCATATATACTATCATATTCTTGTTGGCCCAAAGGCCCATCACTCTAGTTTTGATGATGATTAACTCATGTAGTTATAGTACTAATGATCTTGTGTTTAATTAGTCTCAAATTTATGATCAAGATCTTAGGAGGTGTTTAACTTCAACAAAGGATTTAAAGTCAAGTTTTGGAGGTAGCATGGTTTGATTCAAGTGCCTATGCATCAAGACCACATCAAGTACTCAAGAGGAGTCTAACTCTTTGGATCAAGGTTTGGACCAAGTCAAGAAGGAGAAGAAGACTTCAAGTGAAGACTTCAAGAGAAGACTGGTGTCTAGGTTTGTTTTTGTTAAGATTTTGTTTTTAGATAAAATGTAAAGGATAGAATAGTTGGTGTATTGCTCAAGTATACCATATACACTCACACACAAGATTTATTTGTGTTTTCATAAAAGAGTTTTCACTTTGGAAAAGAGTTTTCATTTTGAAAAATACAAAAGAGTTTTTATTTTGAAAAAATAGTTTTGGTTAAAAACTATAAACATATTTTAGTGCTTATTGACAAAAACATAGATATTTCATGTAGGTGTAGTGGATCATATCCATACACTCTATGCTTTAAAAGTGTTTAAAATATCTTGTTTTTGTATTTGGAGAAGTTTGGGAAAAATCTATTTAGAAAAATACAGATTTTGTTTCAAGCCAAAATTTCTAAGTTACAAAAATAATTCAAAATGTTTGTAACATGTTTTGATTTTACTCAAACATGTTTGTATATCAAAGTATTTTACTGAACCTATTTTGTAGAATTTTAGAGATTTTATGGGATTTTATTTAAGTCAAAATACCAGGTTTTCAATCCCTAAATAGTTCTGGTTTGGCTTCAGCCGGTCGACTGGGCCGGTCGACCGAGCTAGGAGTCGGTCGACCGACGTGCACAAACGTGCACGCCAGGTCTGCCTGGAGGGCCGGTCGACCGTCCAGAGAGCTCTGCTCTTTGGAAAGCCCCGGTCGACCGGGTCGGTCGACCGATAGAGAGTTCTGCTCTCTGTTCCAGGCCACGGTCGACCGGGCCGGTCGACTGCTGGCTCAACGGTCAAAAATCTGACCGTTGCCCGGTCGACCGGGCCGGTCGACCGACAGCCGTCCAGGCTGCAGTTTTGCCCCAACGGCTAGTTTTTCCTAACCTATAAAAGGGGGCTCTATGGACTGTTTTAAACAAGATTTTTAGTGGATTTTAAAGCTAATTTTCCTACTCTTTTAAGAGGATTTCTCCACTTGTTTTAGAGACAAATACTTTCATTCAAAAGGAGAGTTTACCAAGAGTTTTCAAAAGTGATTTCTTGTGTTTTTCACCACAACTTCCATCCTTGTTTTTCTCACAAACACTTGAGCTATCCATTGCTATACCTATCCTATAGGGATCGTTGTTGTGAGAGGATTTGAGGTGATCAAAGTGTTTAGATCACCAAAGTTTTCATCTTTGCTTTGAGGAGGCGGACTTGTGTGTTCGCGATTGTTTCGAGTTCTAGTGAGAGCTTTTTGTAGAGGTACGGCCTCGGCAAGCTTGCGTGCTTGCGGTGTGTTGATCTTGCGGGAACAAGTGAAGGGACTAGAGAGTCCAAGAGTTCTAGTGGGAACTCCTTGTAGGTGTTGCGGCACCGAGTGATCCGGTGGGATCGATTTTAGTGAAAATCCTTCAAGTGTTGAAGGCGAGGACGTAGAGCAAGTGTGCTCGAACCTCGAAACAATTCTCCTGTGTTTGCGATTGCTCTCTCTATCTCTTACTTGTCTTTATATCTTGCCTGCTCATATTGTCTTTGTCTTTATATGCTTGATATATTGTGCTTAAATTGTTATATGCTTGGGGATTGTTTGCTAACTCTTATATTCAACCAAGAGAGCCAAAGCGGCACCTCAACTCTTATCTAGAGGAATCTTGAGGAGTTAGTTCAAAGCCCTTCACGAAAAATCCAGCTACACTCTTGTGTTATACTTGGTGCTTAGCCTAAGAAGTTTTAGTTTGCATTAATAGTTTTAATTTCGCATTAATTGATCATTAGATTAGCTAGTCACCTATTCACCCCCCTCTAGGTGATTACAATTGGTATCAGAGTCACGTGCTCTTGATTTGGGTCTAACAACCTAGAGTTAAAGATCCTCATTTTATAGCTAATCACAATATTTGTACACACACATGGATTTCATGTCACCTCCCACTTTTGACATTCTTAACATCCAAACTTGGAAGGTTAAGATGTCTATGTACCTCAAAGGCCTAGGCATTCATGTTTATCTTGCTACTATTAAAGATTCAAATGTTAATAATAGCAAGTATATTGAGGCTAACTCAAAAGCCATTCATGCTTTAAAGAGTACCCTAAACAATGAATATTTATGGAGGGTTGCTAATCTTGATTCGGATTTTGTAGTATGGAACACCATCATCTCCCTTGGCGATCAAGAGCAATACTATGCGGGGAGCGACTCGGATGTTGGAAGTGAAGCTTCCAACGTATGTTACATGATCCAAGGGGATAACCCCCTTGAGATAACTACCGAATCCGAGCTAGAAGAGGATGTTGATATGCCATATGATGAACTTGCATCTTTTTGTCAACAACTTCTAGAAAAATATGACATGCTTAAGAAAGATAATAAGAAAATGAAAAATAAATTTGATTGCATGTTAAAAGGAAAAGATTCTTTTCAAACTAAATTTAAAATGTTTCAAAAGAAAATGAGTGTTTGAAAAATGAAAATATTTCCTTGCTTTCTAAATTGAATGATCTTTGTGAAGGAAACACTTCTTTGAAAAATAAAATTGTTTTGGTGGATAAACAAAAAGAAGTTGCTTTGAATGAAAATAACCCTTTTAAAAGAAAAATGGTTGGAAAAGAAAAAGTTAATATTTCTAAAAAGAAAAATTTTGTTGATCATGCTTTTCATGCTACTACTAAAAATGAAGTTAAATTTTTGAAAAATAAAATAGATTGTTTGAGCTCAAGTTTGAGCAAATGTGTATTTAACCATTCTAGATTAGAATCCTTGTTTCAAAAGAAACAAGTTCCCCGTGTTCATGCACATCACCCACAACATGCTTATGCACATTTTGCACGCCATGATCATTCTCATTCACATGTGCATAGTAGAGTGTACAAGTGTACACATTGCGGCCGCAAAGGCCATTTAGCAAGATTTTGTTATGATAGAATAAATTCTTTAAATTTTTCTAATAAGAATGTTTGGGTTCCTTACAATGCTAACCCCAAGGACCCAAAAGAAAATGGGTACCAAAATCTCCACTTTTGTATTTGATGTAGGTGCGGGCTCTCACAAAATGTGAGAGAGTTGGTGCCTTGATGGTGGATGCACATGGACTTGATGGACACACATTTGATACACCACTATCAATGAGGTTTGGTAGGACAACCACCATGTTTTAGAGACTTAGATATAGTTCTTTGGTTTGGTAACTATCTCTAAACTCCTATTTTATTTACATGCATTTATAATTGATGATTTTTAGCATGTGTTAGTATTTGTTAAAATATTCATGTTTTGTATTTGTGCTTCATGTGGTAAACACTTGTTTAGATGTAGTTTTTGTCAAAACTTGTGTTTATACGTGTACAAGTAGTGAGTAACATTTGATTCATATATATTTGCACTTCATTGCTCATTTGTACTCATTACATGCACATTTATAGCCTAGTTTTGATGATTCTCTCATTTATACATGTTTTGCCTATTTTCATGTTTTGTTTCATGTATATGCTATATTTATCTAAAACTAATAAATATACATATATACCCTTGAGTCTCTTGCCTTCATGCAAATTATATCATAGACTCATTTTAGTTTAGGATATGCATGTATATTGTTAGCCTTGGATAAATCATACATATACCTTGAAGTTTGTTTTTAGATGAAAAATGAATTTTTATGATTTTCATCTTTATATGAAAAATAAATTTTCATTTTTTTCACATGATTGATGTTTTTGAGCCTTATTGCTTAGTTCATGAAAATGCTACTCACATGATTATGGTACACTCATATTTCATTTGTTTACTCATGACATTATTTTCATGAGATATTTTGAGCCTTATATATTTCGAGTGTCAATTCTTGTGTTTTTAGCATGCTTCATGGATTCATATGATTTGATTTTATGTTTGAAGGATCTTTAACTAGTTTTTCAAAAATTACTTTTAACTAGTTATTTATTCTTCATTTTGTAGTGTTTTCACTATAAAAATATTTCAAACCTTATTTTTGAAAACCCTTACCAACCACGTTAAGAGCGAACGGATGGGCGAGCATGCCTTGTATGCCTTATTAAAAATCTTTTCTCTTGTGCATGAAAAGAGTGAATTTATTATGAGTTATATACTTGATTTATATCATATTTTCAATTGTATCTCAATTGATATTTTTTTGTATATACTCATATTTTGTTTTCTATATATGTATGCCTTCTCATTTCAAATAATATCAATTTCTATTGGTATTCTCTTTTCATACATATATATGATTTGTTTGTACTTGAGTTACAAGATATTTACATATTTAAAGTATAAAGTATGTTTATACTAAGCTTGAATTAAATCTTGATTTCAATTGATTTCTCAATTAGTACTTTTTATAAGCTTATGCATTATTTTCAATACGTATTTTTTATTGATATCAAATTTACAATAAACTTCAATTGGTATCTATTTAATTTAATTGGTATCCATATATTACAATTGGATATGTTTCAATTTTCAATTGGGTTTAAATTTCATTTGGTATCAATATGTTTTACCTATTTGGTATCAAAATTTATCATGTATTTCTATTGGTATCAAAATTTAATGTAAATTTAAATTGGTATCAAAATATTTTCTTTTATTGGTATCAAAATGTAAAAATGTTTCGATTTAAATTTTTGATTTCAATTTGGTATCACAAATTCCCTATTTCATATGGTATCTATATCTTGTGATATCTTAATTTGTTCAAAATTTGTATTATTTGTTTACAATTAGTATCTTAAAAATTTTGTTTATTTACAAAGGTATCTCAAAATGTGTTTTATTACCTTGAGTAAACTTTAAAATTTATTTTTAGTAATTATCAAAAAATTGATTTAAAATGTTTTGATATGCATTGCCTATATGCAAAGGGAGCTTAACATCTCTTCTACATATAGATTCATATTGAGTGTATTTTATATTGAGGAGCTTGACAACTCTTCTTTATGCGATACACGTGTGTCGGGGAAGCTTCACATCTCCTCTTATACATTGCATATTATGCGTTATGTGAGTTAGTGTTTGTCATCCCTTCTTCATATAATGCATATATGTAGGGAAGTTAACTTAGCGTCTTCCTCTTCATGAATGTATATCGCATATATCTCTTTATTGGTTGATTTGATTTCACCCATTTATTGATTTTTTGTTTCGGACAAAAAAGGAGAAAACATTATTTTGTGTTTACTTTAACCCCTTTGTTGATGATTGACAAAAAGGGGGAGAAGTATTTTAGTATATATGCATGTTTTTTATATGCATGTTTTTCCTTACTTTATGCAAAAAGGAGGAGAAAGATTTTGAGTTTATATATGCATATTTGAGTTTTTGCATATATTAAGTTTATGGCATGATTATGCATTATGTTTATGCATTCTACAACAATAAACAATAAGATATGAGGGAAAATGACTTTGATAGTTTAAATAAAAAGGGGAGAAGGTTTTTTGTACGCATGTTCTCTCACCCTCCTTATTGATGCATATACATTTATTTTGTTTCATGTGCTTCATTGAATATTTATTTATTTATTTTTATGCATGAGTTAAGGGGGAGCTTCTTTGAAGCTTTACTTTAATCCATGCATATATAACTCCATGAGTTTTGTCATCATCAAAAAGGGGGAGATTGCTGGCCCAAAGGCCCATCACTCTAGTTTTGATGATGATTAACTCATGTAGTTATAGTACTAATGATCTTGTGTTTAATTCGTCTCAGATTTATGATCAAGATCTTAGTAGGTGTTTAGCTTCAATAAAGGATTTAAAGTCAAGTTTTGGAGATAGCACGGTTTGATTCAAGAGCCTATACATCAAGACCATATCAAGTACTCAAGAGGAGTCTACCTCTTTGGATCAAGGTTTGGACCAAGTCAAGAAGGAGAAGAAGACTTCAAGTGAAGACTTCAAGAGAAGACTTGTGTCTAGGTTTGTTTTTGTTAAGATTTTGTTTTTAGATAAAATGTAAAGGATAGAATAGTTGATGGATTGCTCAAGTATACCATATACACTCACACACAATATTTATTTGTGTTTTCATAAAAGAGTTTTCACTTTGGAAAAGAGTTTTCATTTTGAAAATTACAAAAGAGTTTTATTTTGGAAAAATAGTTTTGGTTAAAAACTATAAAAATATTTTAGTGCTTATTGACAAAAACATAAATATTTCATCATGTATGTGTAGTTGATCATATCCATACACTCTATGCTTTAAAAGTGTTTAAAATATCTTATTTTTATATTTGAAGAAGTTTTGGAAAAATCTATTTGGAAAAATACAGATTTTGTTTCAAGCTAAAATTTCTAAGTTACAAAAATAGTTCAAAATGTTTGTAACATATTTTGATTTTACTCAAACATGTTTGTATATCAAAGTATTTTACTGAACCTATTTTTGTAGAATTTTAGAGATTTTATGGGATTTTATTTAAGTCAAAATACCAAGTTTTCAATCCCTAAATAGTTCTGGTTTGGCTTCTGCCGGTCGACCGGGACGGTCGACTGAGCTAGGAGTCGGTCAACCGAGTCAGTCGACCGACGTGCACAAACGTGCACGCCAGGTCTGGCTGGAGGGCCGGTCGACCGGGACAGCTCTGCTCTCTGGAAAGCCCCGGTCGACCGGGTCGGTCGACCGGCAGAGAGTTCTGCTCTCTGTTCCAGGCCACGATCGACCGAGCCGGTCGATCGCTGGCTCAACGGTCAGGAATCTGACCGTTGGCCGGTCGACTGGGCCAGTCGACCGATAGCCGTCCAGGCTGTAGTTTTGCCCCAACGGCTAGTTTTTCCTAACCTATAAAAGGGGGCTCTTATGGACTGTTTTAAACATTTGAAGCTAGTTTTTCCTACTCTTTTAAGAGGATTTCTCCATTTGTTTTGGAGCCAAATACTTCCATCCAAAAGGAGAGTTTATCAAGAGTTTTCAAAAGTGATTTCTTGTGTTTTTCACCACAACTTCCATCCTTATCTTTCTCACAAACACTTGAGCTATCCATTGCTATACCTATCCTATAGGGATCTTTGTTGTGAGAGGATTTAAGATGATCAAAGTGTTTAGATCACCAAAGTTTTCATCTTTGCTTTGAGGATGCAGACTTGTGTGTTCGTCATTGTTTCGAGTTCTAGTAAGAGCTCTTTGTAGAGGTGCGGCCTCGGCAAGCTTGCGTACTTGCGGTGTGTTGTTCTTGCGGGAACAAGTAAAGGGACTAGAGAGTCCAAGAGTTCTAGTGGGAACTCCTTGTAGGTGTTGCGGCACCGAGTGATCCGGTGGGATCGATTTTAGTGAAAATCCTTCAAGTGTTGAAGGCAGGGACATAGAGCAAGTGTGCTCGAACCTCGAAATAATTCTCTCGTGTTTGCGATTGCTCTCTCTATCTCTAACTTGTCTTTATATCTTGCATGCTAAATTGTCTTTATCTTTATATGCTTGATATATTGTGCTTAAATTGTTATATGCTTGGGGATTGTTTGCTAACCCTTATATTCAACCAAGAGAGCCAAAGCGGCACCTCAACTCTTATCTAGAGGAATCTTGAGGAGTTAGTCCAGAACCCTTCACGGGGAATCCGGCTACACTCTTGTGTTATACTTGGTGCTTAGCCTAAGAAGTTTTAGTTTGCATTAATAGTTTTAATTCCGCATTAATTGATCATTAGATTAGTTAGTCACCTATTCACCCCCCTCTAGGTGATTACAATTCTCATATTTGTTATCTAATAAATCCTGTTATTTAGTCTTATTTTATCTAAAAATGTGCAGGTCTTTACCAAGGGAGAAAGAAGAGAAAACAAAGACCTAAAGCCCACTGAAATTCAGAATCAAGGATTAGGGCAAACTTTAGCTGAAAATCAAAAGATATAAGGGAAGATAGCAGCAAATAAAATTGGTTAAATTCAGATTTTTATAGATCCAGTTGGTTAGCCGAAGAACAACAGAAGAATCGTCGAAATCAGAAGATTAAACGAGAAATCTCATTAGATAAAAGGGGAAAACACAAAATCTATAACCATCTCCCCCGGATATGGCATGTTGGCCACATCCAGGCCACGAATGGCAGCGGATCTGTGTCCAGGCCGCGGATCCGCGGCTCTTCTGTTGCTCATGCTCTACCCCTCTTTTTTTCTCTATAAATACTAGAAAATTTGCAATGAGAAAGGACCGAATACTAGTTTAATTTTTTAGCTTTATTTTTAGGATTTAGGATCATTGTTAGATAGTTTATGAGAAGTTGTATCTCATTTTTATTTTTGTAGTTCAGTCTAGAAATAAGTGAGAGAGAGAGTGAGAGTGTTTGTAATTTAACATTAAAGTGACATCAATAGAGATTCAAGGTCTTCCTTCTTCTCCAAACTATTTGCTATGTTACATTTGTTTTATATGCATTATTTTACATCGATCATGGGTAGGTAAACATTCTTTCTGGGCTCGCTAATCTATCTCTTCTACCCCTCTTGATTGATTGATTTTCATGAAAGCAACTCCACTTGAATCATTGGCATGCCTAAGTGAAGCTCTGTTCTTGGAGGCACATGAGGATGGCTATTAAACTTTAAACATTTATTTTAAAAACATAACTATTTCTAAATTATTTTTATTCCACACTTGCTTCCTCACTTGATGGTTTAACATTCTAATTTTAATAGTGTGTAAAGAAAAGGTTTTAGTCTTTAAAACAAGACCATCTTATTTATTTTACTTGAACACTTAAAGGAGACTTTGTGTTTTGCCTATGACTAGAGTGACGCATTAAAACTTTCTGAGAAAATTAAATAGTTGAGTTGAAGATTAGAGAGCCCGGATCATTTCCATAATTTAAATCACAAACAAACACAATTACTCTCAAAGCATTTTAAAGATCATCTTCTCCAAAGCCTTCTCCAAGTTTTCAAGATTTCTTTAAATCACTTCTCTACTCTCCATTCTCTTTTCAACTTAAAAAACAACAACGCCAATCTTTATTTTTAAAATATAATATCAAAATGCTTTCATCGCGTTCCTCCTCGTGGACACGACCTGTTAGTCCTAAGCTACACGATAATTCTCACATTTTCTACAATTAATTTTGACGCCGTTGCCAGGGAGGGAATGGTGTAATTATTTTTCTAACAATTTTAGTGTTTAGTTTCAGGGTGAAAGAAATCAGATTTAATGTTTAAGCATTGTAGAAGAAGATTTGCTATTCTATGACCCTACTCTAGAAAGTAGGAAATAGAATTTCAAGAGATTACCGCGCAAAAGCTTTCTTTTTGGACTACTAAAAATTCTTTTTTGCAGGACATATTGCTTTGCAAAAAAACAGTTTCTGCAAGTGTTATTTCTACTATTTTTTGATATTTGAATAACTCTATTTTTAATCCAACAGTAATCTGATTGATTGCCAATTGCTTAAAAAATGTTTAGACGTGCATTCTAGGTATTTGTCTAATTACATTTTCTTTTCAAATTACTATTGAAGAAAGCTAGAGATAAGGTATGTTTGCATAGCATCTAGCATAGGAACATTTTTGGGTGATTTATTTGCTTTTTAATTGTTACTTGCTTTATACTTGCACACTTGCACAATCAATCTTAAGGGCAAAACCCAATGCAAGATAAGGTGAGGGAGTCATTACCTTTTCTTAGCCCACAAACTATCTCCAAGTACGCACAGCCTAAGCCTAACTTAAAATCTAATAGACGTTGGCCTTAAGGACATCTCGAACTCACTAGGAGATTATCCTAAGGGGGAAGGTATTAGAATTTGACTCCTGCCAAATCAGTATCAAAGGACAGGGATTGAGGGGCGAAACCCTGAAGGCTGGTTGGTTTGGCTTAATTAGGCCTGTCGCTTTTGCGCGGATACCTCCCACCAATCTTGTTCTGACCTGGCTGATTAGCTTGTGGTTAGAGTCTACATTATATCTACTGTAAACAATCAACTAGTTAGGAGTTGTCTAAGTCCAATGTTTACCTTAGACTAGACTTGATTATTTTTTCTCATTGACTATTGGTAAACTTTTTTGTGGTAGTGTGTATGCAAGTGTGGTCAAGAGACCCAAATTCATCTAGGTTAACTAGAAACACATCACCACCCAAGCTTAAACCAAAATCAAATTCATTAATGGCTCAACCAACATCCTTGTAGGATAGGTTCTACCCATGAGAACCTCACTTCTATCTTGCATCCAACTTCCATCAGTTGGTGAATGCAACTTTGAGCTCAAGCCTCAGTTCATCAACACACCCCTTAAGTTTCATGGCATAGAGTCCGAAGATGCATATTTCTTCATAAGAGAATTTGAGAAAGTATGCTTAATGAAGAAAATCTCACACCTTATAGATGATGCTATTAGGTTGAGACTTGTCCCATTTGTTGTTAAGGACTTAGCAAAGAAATAGCTTTATAGCTTAGCGGCAGGTTCTATCACATCGTGGGATGATTTCATCATGGGTCTTCTTGAAAAAAATTCTATCCAATTCACAAGACCGCTCTCATTAGGAAGAACATCATGCAGTTCAAGTAAGAACCTAGTGAATCATTTTGGAAGTACTTTGAACGCTTCAAATACCTCCTTATCCAATGTCATCATCATGACATAGAGAAGTGGAGACAATGTCAAATTCTTTATGATGGTTTAGACTATTAGAGCAAAACCCTCTTAGAGACCATGTGTCAAGGGGGATTCTTGTAAAAGGATGAAAATCAAGGGTGAGATTTATTTGAGAACTTAGCCGGAAAAAACCCTCCAATGGGAACCTACTCGTAAAAAGTCTAGGAACACAAATCCTATCTCTTCTAAAGGAGGTCTTCATTCTATAAAATCATCCACGCTACCGAGGCTACAATTTCTAGCCTAATGAGAAGAATGGAAGCTCTAGAAACCAAGGAGCCAGTTTTAGTCAACCAAGTCAGCCCAAACCAATTTCCAACTTTGTATTGTACTTACTGTCAAGCCATAAATCATGTGTTTGAGGAGTGTCTAGTGTTCCAAACTCAACAATAATTTTTTGAACTAATGAATGCGGCCTTTTCAAGGCCTCATAACAATCCTTATGCTCAAACAACAATTCTGGCTGGAGAAATCACCCAAATTTCTCTTAGGGCCAAAACAACAATGACCACTCAAGGTCAAATCACTTCCAAATCCCAATCATAATCATAATCCTTCCTATCATCAACCAAATTACCATTCCAATCACAATCATTAATCTAATTCTTCTAATTATCAACCAAATTTTCCAAACCATGCTCTATAATCTTCCTTTCAAAGTCCTCCACTTGAGAAAAGAATGACTGATTTTGAGAAGAATATTGAAAGGTTTATAAGGAACCAAGAGTCCCTGATACAAATGCTACAAAGCAACAATGCACAAGCTATAACGAGGTTAGAGGTTCTAATTCGTCAGCTAGCTAATTCACAAAATGAGATGCCTAAGGTTACTTTTCCTAGTCAACCATTAACGAACCCACGAAATTCTAACCAAGTTAATCTGGCTGAAGATCAGCAGTTAAATCAATGCAGTGTTGTTCATACATTAATGTCAGAAAAGAAAGTTGATAATCAAGTGTCTACACCACCTAATCCCATTTAACACAACAACACACAAGCATCTACTTCACCTAGTTTCAATCCATCCCAATCTGACGAGTTTGAAAAAGACAAGTTAGCCAGTCAGGTGCATAAGTCTATAGTACCATTTTCAAATAGGCTGAAGAATAGTAAGCATAATCCATATATGGATAAGATAATTGAGATCTTCAATCAAGTAAATATAAATGTGTCACTTCTTGATGCAATCCAACAAGTCCCATCCTATACAAAATTTCTTAAGGAGATGTACCCAAGAAGAGAAAGACTAATGTACCCAAGAAAGTTTTCTTAGCCACTAACATTATTGAGCTACTGTCGGGTCTGATCCCTGTCAAGTATAAGGATCCGGGTTGTCCCACCATTGCCTGCACTATAGGACAGGCAGAGATTAGTCATACATTTCTTGACTTGGGGGCAAGTATCAACTTGCCCCCTTTCTTAGTTTATCAACAACTCGGGTTGGGCGATCTTAGTCCAACTCGAGTCACTATCCAACTGGCTGATCGCTCAGTGAAAGTTTTCAAGGGAAAATTAAAGACGTCCTTATCCGAGTCGGGGAGTTTTTTTACCCAATAGATTTTATCGCTCTTGAGACCCAACCTGTATCCAATCATAGATTTAAAACTCTCATTATCTTAGGGCGTCTGTTCCTTGCGACTGCAAATGCGATCATCAATTATAGGAACGGATCTATGAGGTTGACTTTTGGAGACACGACTAAAGAGGTCAATGCCTTCAACTTAGAAAAACAATCTCATAAAATAAAAGACCACATGTTTGAGGTAAACTTCATTGAGAACAATTGTGATGAAGGAAGTGAAGGTATAGAGAATGAGTCTCTATTTCTTGATGAATTATTTAATGCGATTATATTAATGAGAAGACATATGATGAAGATTTATTGAGCCAAACCTGCACGAAAAAATATATAGAAATTTAGAACAGTGCTAGGTCCTCAATTCTACCTTGTAGCTTAGGGCTAACGGGTCGTGATCCACAGGGTGGGACAGCGATGGAAGCGTTGTGTAAGTTTCTTTCTTTAATAATACCAAAACTAGTTAATATTTATCTTCTCAATTTTATAAAAAAGAAAATAAAAATAGTTAAGCTAGTCTAAGAAGGAGGTGGTAGAAGAAGAGATGGTGTTATTGTTGTTATTTTAAGTACAAAAGAAAAGAAAACAGATAAATTAAAGTATAAGTCAAAAAATCAGAAATAAAAAAAGAACATTTACCTCTACTGTTTGAATCATAATGAAAATTACCTTGAAGTAAAGCAAAGCAATGAGAAGAATAAAGAAAGCAGGGCTTCAGCGAGATCGAGCACAATGAGAAAAAGTGGAAACCTCCATTGATTTTCACCTTCAATATCAGTTTCTTGAGAAAGGATTACAATAATGTCACTCTACAATAACTCTTCCTCTCTTTTAATCATATAACTCTCTCTAACCTAAAGTATAAAGAAAAAAATTTACATTGAAGAAGAAAAGAAAAACTTAAATTAAAGCTTTCTCTCTGAGATGGTGCTCTTCTGCCTTTGAGATATGAGGGTATTTATAGGAGAAAATTAGAGGGATATAAAGAATATGAAGATAGAAAGAGCTGGATATTTCTGAATTTGAATTCTCCTCTTCTCTCCAAACTTAATTTGATTTATTCAGAAATTTAATTCTGATCTGCAGCTTGTTGGTGTGTTGATTGTCGAATATCACTTATCAGATGATAGAATTGAAAGTGATCAAGAGAAGAATTGTAGGCCTTTAAGGCTTCTTTCTGTATCATCTTGAATCATTAGATTTGAGTTTCGGTAGCGATTGTTATGATTAAAATGCTAAACTGTATCCAGCCTGAATCCAAATCTAAACTACTTCATCTCATCCGTTGATCTTCTTTTTATCCATTTATCCTCTTAGATTTTCAGTTTGTCTTCTAGAATTGATAAGATATCCATTTATCTTCAGCCAAACTGATAGAGTTTTTAAACAACCCATTTTTCTCTTAAAATTAGATGATTTTATCTTATCTGATATATCTAGTTTTCAGATAAGATAACTTCTAGAACCTTTGGATTTGAATCGATCCCCTTTCTTTGAACTTTTGAATTTAATTGGATAAATTCATGATTATCTTCTCCTTATCATACCCTGCATGAATTAGGACATTAGGATAAGTTATTTGTAATATTCATTACAAAATATATGTAGGAATGTAATAATATTTATGCAATATATGTGTCCAAACACACCCCCATACTTATTTTTTGCTCGTCCTCGAGCAAAACAAAACGTAAAGCTAACCTAACCTAACTCACTTTCGTAGGAATCACGGTTACACTTAACACGTGCAAAAAAGCCGTTAAATCTCTAGGTTACCCCTAGAGGACGAGTTTTGTCTCGTGAGGGTTTTAAGTGGATTGCACCCACAAAATCCATGAAGAAAAAGAAATGAATTGTTAGTTTTTTTGAAAACACATTTGAAGGAAAAAAATATTTGAAGTAATAATGTAAAATTTCAAGTAATCTATTAGTCATACGATTATCAAAACTTAGTCATTCCTAAACTTAGTCTTTATTCAAAAACTTATTTTCAATTAAGTTAAGGATTAAAATTGTATTTCTTATCTAGTCTATTATTTTATCCTAAGTCATATGTACCTTGTGATCGTGAAAATTTGGCTCAGGATTCTTCAACTCTAACTCTTATGCCTTATTATTATTTTTTTATTTATGGCAGTAACATCTCTTAGTTCTATTAGGCTTTTTAATTCACCCATGTAACAAGCCTTAGTCAGTGACTCCCAAACCAGACGGTTTTAGGGCACCGGGTGAGAAGACACTCAAAAGACTTAGGACTCGAGCAAATAAGACCACAAAACTAAGGATTTTTATTTATATGAACCACTTTTAGGCATGTATACTTATGCTTCATGAGTCACAAATACCCAGCTTAATCAAAATATTTTTTTATATATAATAAATATTTTTTTATATATAATAAGGCATAAGAATCTTTATTTTAGAACCCTAAGTGTGAGTGTATAAAGTATGCATATTTCATCAAGGTAAAAATCATGACTAAATTACTTTTTTAATCTTTCTTCTTACCTCAAAATCAAACAAATAATTTTATTTTAACCAAGTACAAGAACTCCTAATTGTGATCCTCTTATTCCTTAAAATTAACTTAATTTTTTATAAAAATAAGTCAAAGTATTAATTTTCTTTCAAAAAGTTTGAAAGAAAGATTTTTTTTTTAAATTAGTGAAGTTAACATGTTAGTAAACCCTCCCCCACACCTAACTCATGCATTGTCCTCAATGTATGAATGAAATGCAATAATACATGAAAAAGGAAAAAGGGAAGGAAAATTGTCAACTCAAGGTGGTGGTTCCGGTGGTGGTCTCATTGGGCCTAGCGTTTCTTCCCAATTTAGATAATGTGAATTTTCATAGAACCCACCTTTCATCACCTCTTTCTTATTAACATTTTTATAATCCCCAATATGAATAGGATCATGCAAGATCCTAGCATGAAAATTTTCTTGGTTATATGACCAGTCTTGGGATATCATCAGAAAGTTATATTGATCTAAACCTTGGTCTAACAATGGAATGTGATTTTGTGGAATGGATGATTTGGGCTCAACAATAAAGGGAATGGGAACCGATACTGACTCAGGAATAAAACTCAAATCAAGTTTAGATTTATGAGTAGGAGTTGGTTTATGAGTTTGGTCCAAATCATAGAATTGAAATTCACATTCATTTCTCAATAATGAAATGTGACTATCCAAAATAAGTGGTTCATGTTCAAGCTTTATAGTGATAAGAATCAGTGTTGGTTTCAGAATTAGGTCCGAATCGGGTAAGGATACCGGAGTCAGCATAAATTCAAAAAGTGAAATTGAATCACAACATTGAAAATCGGTGTCACATTCATCTTCAATTTCAATATAATTGAAATGAAAACTTGTCAATTTATCAATGGGTTGATATTGATCAAGTTCAAAATTATTTGGTGAAATCGAATCTTGGTTAAAATCTCCAGGATACCATGATTCTTCGTCAATATGGCTAGGAGAATCTGGAGTGGTTGAAAATGTGTTAGGTAGAGTTTCCTCATTCTTATCATTAATTGTTTTAACCAAATGACTCACTTTTGCTTCTAGCCTATTGAGAGATTGGAGACGATCCATTTGGGATTGAATAATATCATTTTGGGACTGAATCATGAATCCATAGTCTTTTCTTAGTCAACCTTATTTTTGCAGTGATTCGACTTGAAAATTAGAGTAAGGATCTTAGATTTGGGAATTGTTTGAGAGAATTGAGTCCACTATGATTTGTACTTATCGTGTGGACTCAAGGAAGGCTTCAAAAGTCTTTTCTAAAGAAGATTTATCTTCTATAGGTTGGCTTTGGTATGGATTATATGAAGTTGTTAGTTGGTGAGGTTGTTGATGGTAAGACACGGGGGAGTTATATCCCCACTGACTCGGTAAAGAGTGGTGATAATTGTCTAATTCTTGTTCATAATACTGGGATTGGGGCATATATTGATTCAGATAAGGCCAATTGGCAGACTTGGTTGCTTAGAGTTAAAGTTATGTAATGCCAGGTTGGTAATATCAGAATTGAAAGAGGTTGGGGTGAAATATAGATTTGAGTATAATCAGAATAATTGTAATTATAATCCATTTTCACAAGAACAAATAAAAACAAACAAGAAAATAAAGAAAAATTTTGCCTATGTTAGGGTAGAGCTTAGACCTAGACGCATCCTAACTGTTGATTATCCACAGGAGATATATTATAGAACCTGACCACAAGCTAATCGGTCAGGTAGGGGCAAGATTGGTGGGAGGCATCCATGCTAACCACCGGACCTAATTATGTCAAACCACCAGCCTTCGGGATTTCGCCCCTCAATCCCAACCTTAAACACTGATTTGGCAAGAGTCAACTTCTAACAACTTCCCCCTTAGCTCAATCCTTATTTGAGTCCGAGATGTCCCTATGGCTAACATCTACTCAATTTTATATTAGGTTGGGTTAGTGAGTGAGGAGATAGTTTTTGGGCTAAGGAAGGGTAATGACTTCCCCATCTTATCTTGTTTAAGAATATACCCTTAGTCTTTTAGTATAGTGTACAAGTATAAAGCAAAATGTAACATTCAAGCAATATGAATCACCCAAAATTTGTTTCTTAAACTATATACAATGCACACATACCTTTGTTCCAGCATTCTTCAACAGTAATGTAAAGAAACGAAATAGACAGATACCCTAAGATGCAAAAGTCTAAACGTTTTTTTAGCATTTAGAAAGCAACAAGTTACTGTTGATTAAAAATATGTACAGAGTGAGTCAAACAGATAAACTGATAACTGCAGAGAGCTAATGTCTAAAAAGTAAATTGCAAGAGACTACAGTTAGTAGTTCATCACAGTTGTGGGTTCTGATACTTTGCCTTCTTGGACAGAGGCACAGAGTAACAATATGGCCACCATAGCTCTTAGTTTTCTGTAATTGGCCCCTGTACACCAAAAAAAAAGGAAAAAGGATTAATTCGTTAAAGTAAATCAAAAAGAAAGAAAACTTACCGTCCCTCCTCGGTAACGATGCCAAAATTATGATCAAGCCAAACCTGCACAAAAAAAATATAGAAATTTAGAGTAGTGCTAGTTCCTCAATTCTACTGTGTAACCTAGGGCTAACGGGTCATGATCCATAGGGAGGGACAGAGATGGTAGCATTGTGTAAGTGATGGTAGCATTGTGTAAGTTTCTTTCTTTTAATATACTAAAACTAGTTAATATTTATCTTCTCAGTTTTATAAAAAAGAAAATAAAAATAGTTAAGCTAATCTAAGAAGGAGGTGGGTAGAAGAAGAGATGATGTTGTTGTTTTAAGTACAAAAGAAAAGAAAACAGATAAATAAAAGTATAAGTGGAAAAATCAGAAATAAAAAAAGAACACTTGCCTTTACTGTTTGATCATAATGAAAATTACCTTGAAGTAAAGCAATAGAGAAGAATAAAGAAAGCAGGGCTTCGGCGAGATCGAGCACAATGAGGAAAAGTGGGAAACCTCCATTGATTGTCACCTTCAATATCAGTTTCTTGAGAAAGAATTATAATAATGTCACTCTATAATAACTCTTCCTCTCTTTAATCATGTAACTCTCTCTAATCTAAACTGTAAAGAAAAATAAAATTACATTGAAGAGGAAAAGAAAAACATAAATTAAAGCTTTCTCTCTGAGATAGTGCTCTTTCTGCTTTTGAGGTATGAGGGTATTTATAAGAGAAAATCAGAGGGATAGAAAGTGTATGAAGATAGAAGAGCTGGATATTTTTGAATTTGAATTCTCTCCTTTTATCTCCAAACTTGGTTTGATTTATCCAGAAATTTAATTCTGATCTGCAACTTGTTGGCATGTTTATTGCCAAATATCACTTAACAAATGATAGAATTGAAAAGAGTAATCAAGAAAAAAATTGTAGATCTTTAAGTTTTCTTTCTGTATCATCTTGAATCATCAGATTTGAGTTTCGGTAGCGAAAGTTATGATTAAAATGCTAAACTATATCCAGCCTGAATCCGAATCTAAACTGCTTCATCTCATCCGTTGATCTTCTCTTTATCCATTTATTTTCTTAGATTTTAGTTTGTCTTCTAGAATTGATAAGATATCCATTTATCTTCAGCAAAACCGATAGGATTTTA
This sequence comes from Agave tequilana, assembly GCA_038442645.1. Classification (NCBI taxonomy): domain Eukaryota; kingdom Viridiplantae; phylum Streptophyta; class Magnoliopsida; order Asparagales; family Asparagaceae; genus Agave; species Agave tequilana. Next base: position 1,213 of record JAVJIF010006420.1, on the reverse strand, counting down.
AACAATACATTTTTCTCTTGAAATTAAATGATATTATCTTATCTGATATATCCATTTTTCAGATAAGATAGCATTTAGAACATTTAGATTTGAATCGATCCCTTTCTTTTGAACTTTTGAATTTAATGGATAAATTTCATGATTATTTTCTCCCTATCATACCCTGCATGAATTATGACATTATGACAAGTTATTTACAATATTCATTACAGAATATATGTAGGAATGTAATAATATTTATGCAATATATGTGTCCAAACAGAGATCCTAATTTTAGAGTTCCCTTAAAAAAGAAAATTTGATTTGAATATCTTCACTTTCGATGTGCCAATCAATAATATATCACCTGAGAATATAATTTAAGAACCTCTGATTGACCTAACCTTTGAAAAACCCTTTTGCAGAAGAACATGTGTTTGAATGAACCGATTAGGGATATTTTAGTTAATTACATACCTCCAGAAAAAAGTGTTGATCTAAATTTTGAGGAGCTGTATGGACCTGTGATAGAATTCTTAGGCATTCAGAGTGAGAAAAACTCCAACTGAGTGCTGTGAAGGTAATCAATTTTGAACAATGGATGTAGATATATGAGGAAGAAGAGCTTAAGGAAGCTAAGACTAGGGAGGATGAGAACTAAAATGACAAAAAAAAATTGGCCTCTCCAATGTACCTTATAAAGAGAACCATTGGAATGATGGGAAGAGAGCTAAAGGGATGTGACCTAAAAAGATCTAGGTATAGGAGAAACATGATGTTGTATATATTTTTGTATATTATATATATATATATATATATATATATATATATATATATATATATATATATATATATATATATATATATATATATATATATATATATATATATATATATATATATATATATGCACCTCTTTTTAATTTTATTTCATGCACTCATGCATTATAGCCATACATTGTGGATAATGCATGAGATAAGTGTGGGGGGAGGGCTTTAACATGACTAATATAACTAAAAAAAATTTGGAAAAAGAACAATATTTTGACTTATCTTTGTAAGAAATTAAGGAGTATCATAATTAGGATTTCTTTTATTGGTTAAAATAAGATTATTATTTGATTTCTAGAGTTAGGAAGAAAATTTAAAAAAGTAATTTAGTCTTGATCTTTACCTTGATTGAATATGCACATTTTATACACTACACACTTCGGGTTCAAAAACAAAGATTCTT